>JANPWX010000276.1:112218-307829 GCA_024734555.1 Trochalopteron elliotii | reverse complement strand
CACCCGGAGCTCTCCCTCTCCGCGAAGGCGATGAGCCCTGGGGAGGGCGCGGTCTCCGGCTGTTGTAGGGGCGAGGAAAGGCGGGTGGGGAGCCAGTCCCACTCTTGCGAGTTTGCCGCAGCACGCTGGGTCCGCAGCCCGCCTTGCCGTGTCCGGGCTGGGACATGCTTGCTTTCCGCTGGTGCCTAGGGCAACCAGCCTGGGACGCGCAGTCCCTTGTGCCGTTCGGCTGGTGGGCAAGGGGCCTCTGCGCCAAGGGTGTCGCAGCTGGCACGGCTGCCAAGTCCCGTACTTGTCAGTGACGATTTTGCATCTCTGCGTAATTTCCCCCAGCTCCCTGCCCTATGCAACAGGAGAGTCTAGATTCACTTAGAAATCTAAAGTCCAGTTGTTGAGCGTTTCAAAGACAACGTTTACAGTGTTAATATGCTTGGTAACTTGCATGGGGTAGTTTTTTTAGGTTTTGCTTGTTTTGGTATTTTTGCTTATTTTTTTACGTTCATCCTTTGAATATCGTGCAGTTTTGAGAATTGTTCTTTGAGCCACTTGCTCAAAGTTCTATACTATTGTATCTTGAAACTTTGTTATACTCGATTTTATTCTTCATAGCCAACGATCTGTAACTTTTGTTAAGAATTTCTACAGACAAAAGCTATGTACTTTATTTTACTGGGTTCACCTTCCCAAGATTTGCTGCCAACTTGACTGTTACTTTTATGATCTCTTAAGCTGTTTTGTAGTGACAGTAGTTACCAGTTTTACATCCAGAGGACTGGTGTAAAAAGAAGGGTTGTTGATATTTTTGGGAAACAGCCAAAAATATTAGACAAAATCTTCTGTGAGTATTTGCATTGCAGATTAGAGCTTCAGTTTTATGTCAGATTCTTTGAGATTTGTCTTAATAGCTAGTTAAATTCACAAAACCATAGAACAGATCACATTGTAACATAATGGAGGAAAAATAGCTGCCTCAGTTTCCAAATAATTGGTTAAATTTTTCCAAGCATTTAACAGTAACTATTGTGTACTTATGTTTAGTGCAACTAATAACCCAGGACCTAATGATTAAATTAAAGGAACCTCATGATTACGTAGGAAGAAAGTCCTTTTAACAAGGACAGAATACATGGGAAGAGCTGGATCTTGAGGACTGCTGATTAAATACCATAGAAGCACAAGAAGAAATACACCCACAACAATCCCAGCCCACTGTAGATTTAAGCTTTAACTGTCTCTTGAGACCATCGCTTCATTTATAGGCTGTGTGACCATGCCTCTTCACTGCTTGGATTGGTAGACTTCAAAATATTTGTTTTGTTTTGTAGCAAGAAAATAAATTTATTGAAGATAGTGGAAGGTAATTATCTCCCAGCTTCTTGCAGAAAATTGAAGTGATTATTGCATTTTGTAATTTTTGTGTACATAATTTTTGTGAACAGATGTAATTTTTTACATTTATTTCGTAATCTGGAAGAAGAATAGCATTTGGAATGATGGCAACAGGAGACCTAAATGGAAGTTTAAGAAAAATAGAACAAGGACTTCGCTTGTTAAATTATCCAAGAGATGTGGATTATACAGTGTAAGTGGCAGTGTGAAAATTTATGCTGATACGTGATGACAGCAAGATGTGTAAGCAAGATACATATAAGTATTAGCATTGCACCTAGTGATAAGTAAGCAGAACATAACTGTGGGAAGTTGGGGTGTGGTCTGTGTGAACTGGAATATAAAACTATGCAGTTCTGCTCTTCTGAGCAATCCTTAGAACAATCCTGAGCTGAATTACTGTCTTGCTTCTCTTCTGCTGTTCTTGTCTTTGTTTTGGTTAATCTCACCTCTCTGATTTCTTCGGAAGTGCTTGCAAAAGTTCCTTCAGGAAATTTCATCCTGTAAAGATTATAAACAACAGCAACAACAAAAATGCCTGAATGTTGAGCTGGAAATGCTGGTGGGCTTTAGACTTGGCAATGTTTAAATTGTATGAAGATCACAAAAACACTTTTTTTGAGCATTTTACAGATAACAGCAAAGATGGTTGAATGAGAGATGCCTGAAAAAAAAACCTTAAAATGAAAGATATTTGGATATAGCATGCTGCCTGTATTTATTCCTTTCAAATTAAATGTTTGAATTCATGTAATGAAAGGCTTTTGTTACTTTCTGCGGTGTAAAATACTTTTGTTTCTTCATAGGTTAGTAAAGGGTGATCCAGCTGCATTTTTACCTATCATCAGCTATTGTTTTACATCTTTTTCAACTTGCATAGCAGAGCTTTTGGTAAAGTGTGATGTAGAGCTGACAGCCAAGAGTGACTTGCGCTTTATTGAAGCTGTTTATAAGGTATCTCTGTGTTCTTTGCAAAAGAAACATGGGTTTGAGAGCAACTTCACAAAAATTAAACATTTACTATGAGCTATACTAGAAAGGGAAAGTTTTTGGCAATGAACGTGAATTTTAGTTCTGTTAGGATTTAAGATGAGTAGTAGGTCACTGTGGGCAAGTTTTTAGAATTCAGTGAAAATAAGGATGGGTGGTGGTAGCCAAATCTCAATTTTGAGACATTTGCAGAAACAGTAATATTGTTAGGTGTTGGTTTTGAAGAACATGGAAATGTTTATTGGACAATAAGATTTATAGAAGTGACCTTGGCAAAAATATTAACCGCCAAAAAATCACAAGAAACTCAAAAAATTGTAGTGTAAGCAGTTAAGAAATTTTGAAACATTATGCCATTTTAATACATAAAATTGAATACTTACCTTTTATAAATCAGAATTAAATTCTTAACTGATTGAAAATAGCTTTGAACTCTCCTTAAAATATACAAAAGCACGTTTTTATGAAAGGTGGATTGATGAATTAAGGAATAGTGGCTTATTCAGACTAGTTTTCCATGTGAGAGACTGCTTTACAGGGAGCCTTATGTAGCCCTCTGATGCATTTGCTGAGATTAACACAATTCTTTATATGCATTCACTTTAAAAGCTCTTGGTTTAAGTTTTTTAGTATTCATTTCTATAGTAATTTATTTCTTGAATATTAAGACTGTGAATTGAAGTTTACAAGAGTGATGTGAATAAAAGAGGAGGTACGTTTAAGGCCTTCCTTTCTGGAAGAGGAGGTATGTTTAAAGCCTAGTTAAAAGAAACATATATATATATATATATATATAAAAATAATCAAATGAAAAAAGGCTTAGCTGCTGAAGTGCAGAATGAAAAACGGTTGTAGTAAAATGATGGGCATGCCATTTCTACAGCAAATTGTGAGGTGATTTTAAAAGTGAAGTAAACTCTTATTTTTGTTGCAGTTTCTTCGAGATCAATTTCAGTATAAACCAATTTTAACAAAAGAGCAGTTTCTTCAGTTTGGCTTTGCGGAAAGAAAAATGCAAATTGTTTGTGACATAATCAACTGTGTGGTGAAGAAACATAAGGAGCTGAGTAACTCTAGTAAGGTACTGATCAAATGGTTACCTTTAAGTTTCTTTTGACATGTTTGATGCTGCAGATAAACTGGTCTTCAGCTTCTGTTTGAAGATGCAGCATTGCTTATGGGCCAAATAATGGAAAGTTAGTATGAAGTTCCATTGTAAGATGTTTGAATGCTCTAATTCAAGACATGAAGCTGCCAATATTTTGTAGTACAAGAAAAATTTAAATTAAGATAAATGTAATTGGTGCCTTTGCAGTAAGTGATATATTTCCCTTTATACTTCTTGATACAGTGAACATGTGAATCAATAAACTTTCCAGATAAATTTAAAGGTGAAGCAAAATCATCTCATATGTTGAATTTCTGTAACAGTTTAAACATGACGCTTGTATTTGTTTCTGAAATCTGATTACTTTCATCAGTAATATTGTAATGGCATTATTTTTTATCAGTGTGTGTTTTGTATCAGTTTCTGCTTTAATGAAAGGGATTTCCAGTCTATACAGGATTTTTTTCCTTTGAGTTTTTAGCAAGTCTTCAGGACTTTTGTATACTTAATTTGTTAGTTTTGAAGACATAACTACATTTTTTTGTATTTGTTTTACTTTCAACTCTGGTGCAAGTTGTCTTTTCTATTTATAACCAGATTTGATGCAACCTAGCATAGGCATTAATGAGCGTAAAAGTATGGCATTCACTTCTGGTCTGTGTTCTCTATAAAGTTGGGTCATATTTAATTTTTTTAGGACATTATTGTACTACAGGGGTTTAAATGTGTTTGTGTGTGCGTGCCATGAAATATTTCTGACTGTCAGTGATGGTGTTAGAAAGTGGGGTGTGGAATCCTGAAAATTTTCCTGTGTTATTTTCTTCTGTTCAATTTGGAGGTTAAATCCCAAACGAGGAAAAAAATCAGACCTTTTAAATTTGAAGCGTGGTCAAATTGTGGTAAAAGTCTTGCTGATCCTAGTGGCAGTGTTCTGAATTCCAAACAGGTATGAAAATAATTTTTATGTTTTATGTCTAAAGGTTAATCTCATTTGTAGCAAGTCTGGGTCTTGCTGAAGTTTTTGCTTTCATTTAGGTTTAAATACTTAATCAAACCAGTTTTGAGGTGGGCTGGTGCTTATTTGTTTGTTTTTCCCTAAAGCATGGTTGGCTGAAATAATAGCTGAAATACAGAGGATGTTGGATCTCTCTTTTACTGAGTAGTTGATCTCAAAATCTTGGTGGTAATGCTAATGACCTAATGCTGTTGTTTGTGCTATATTTGAATTGTATCACGTGTGGGGGAGAGCAATGGAAAAAGATACAATGGGACAAAGAAGCTATATCATGTTCGAAGGGTGAAGTGTGATTGGCCTAACGTGTTTTCAACACAGCTTTCAAAACACTGTTTGGTCTTTTGTCCAAATCTGTTCAGCAAGTTTTCATAACGTAGCATTCCTCTTGGCTTGGGTTTTACAAAAGTAAAATGCTTATGCAATGGGTAAAAATGATTCTACATTATGCCACTCTAGACATGTGAAGGAGGCAACTTTCTAATATTTTATGCTAAAATGGTGGAAAATAAAATTGTAGAGAACTTTTAGGACCATGACTGCCTGTTAATAGTTGGTGATTTCTACTTATAAGGAAGATATTGCTTTCATTGAGGAAAACTTTCCAGAAAAAGTGTTTGGAATGGCTTCTCTGTCTCTTCTAGTTGTTTAATTGTAGCACTGAATGGGGATAGATATGTGTGTTTTAAGAATTTCCAGGCAGAGGAGAGTTTCAGCTTAACTAAAACATCAAAGAATCTGTACATGTTAAGATGCTGCACAGAACTAGTAATTGTGCATTCTTAATCATTAAGTTTTGTTTTGTGATAGTATCATAGGATTTAATCCACCTAGAGAGAATTGCAAAATTTCCCTTTGTTTTCTCTAAGGGAAGCCTTCAAATGAAACTAATGTGTAGCTCATAGGGCTATTTTGCTGACAGTTGTCAAGAAAAAGGAAGAATTCTGATCTTCCTAGTTAAACCCTTTTTGTTCTTAGTGGTTTTGTCATGGTTTTGATGTTGAAACTGTCTATACATATGAATGTATGTAATAAAATATTTTCCAGTCCACACTTAGAAATATAACAACCTTTACATTAAGGGAAGGCATTCATGTCTTCATTACTGTTTATGGAAAGGAAACAAGATACACAGTATATATGGTAAAGTGTGTGCATATTTGTTTTACAGTTCCTTCAAGTCTGTATGATTTTTTAACAATTAAACTGCCTGCTATTCTTTTCTGTATTTTGTAACCTGTTGGGATAAGATAGTTAGATTTAAATAAATATTGAAATAATAGGTCTTATGTGTTATTACTTGGCGAATGAATTGAAATATTCTTGTAACGAATAACACCAGCAGTTGTTGTGTTTGTTTGTTTGTTTGTTTGTTTGTTTTTTAACATACTCAAAAGAAGCCTCTAGTCGAACGGCACTCAGGAAATGAAGTTAGGGGTGACCTTCGTCCACTACCCCTTCCAGCACAGGGAGGGAATGAGGAAGAGTTGTGCCTAGATCATGATATTGTGGAAGTTAAATGTGAACAAGTAAGAGCTTCTATTTTAAGATGCTGTCTTTTTTTTTATAAGATTTTTCTAAAGGGATAAAGGTTTTTACATTATAGTTATACTTCAGGAGCATGCAGCTGATATTTAATAAATGTATTGAAAAAGTTGGAAAAAGGAAAAGTCAGTTAAATTGTACTGTCTCTTTCAAGTAGAATTCTGTCAACAGCTTCTTTTAAAAGCTGAGTTTCCTGAGTAGGCATATTTTGGTAATTCTGGAAGAAAAATAATTTTCTAATGTAGCAGGATGTAGTTACTGAACTTGAAGATTGCACTTTATTAATTTGATCAAGTAATGAATTGTTTCTGTTTTGAAATTAGAGGACATGCTCTGATTGATATTTTCAGGTCATAGAAGAAAATTCACAAATTGAGTTTTTAAAGAATCAGCTTGCAGATTTTCAGGAAAAGCTTCATAAGCTAGATTGGATGGAAGATAAGCTACAAGTTTTAGAAGAGAAACTGCAAGGAAAGGTGATCATAGATGAGAAGGACTGGAATAACTTACTGAATCGAGTTTTGCTTCTTGAAACAGAACTGTTATTACAATCCAAAAAGGTGTGTTAGCTTCTCTTAATTCTATAACAAAAAACTGTCTAATCACAATCTTGTTGGTCTGTTTCTACCCACCCTGCCTCCTGATGTGCTTTTTCCACTGGCTTTAAAGGCATGATCTGAATGCAAGTGCTGTTTATGAAGTTGATGGTATTTTTTTTCCTAACTGTTTAATTCTATTCTCTGATAGTCTATGAACCAAAGCTCTCCATTTGTTCTCATTAGCAACAATTCAGTGTCATTTATTTACTACTGAAGTTATGGAAGTTTTTAAACATGGAGTCTTCATTCTCTGCAACTGATAGTGACAAAAGTGGATGGCATGCACAGTGGAAAATACAGGGTTAATCAAAAAGTTAATTCTTATTTTCATCCTATGTTTAATTTATGGGTCCTTGAAATGTCTAGCCTAATCAATGGGGTTTTTTCTCCTATTTTCATTCTCTTCCCCCACTTCCTATTTCCTGTCAGTGACGTTCATTGCATTTTTGAATGTGTAAAAGCACTACAGTTGTGAAGTGGCTACATTTGGCATAGCAAATAAAGCCTCTTGTTGCATTAAGACTCTGGGTTATTTTTCTTGTTGCATTAAGACTCTGGGTTATTTTTCATACTGTTGAAAGGTCCTTGTGTGCACATTGTGTAATTTGATATATGTACACATGTAAATATTTTGAGTTGCAGTGAACTGTAGCATCACCTTGAAATTAATTGTGTGATCCAGAATTTTTTTTCTCTCATGCATCTCACATATCCTTCAGATACTGTCAGATGCTTTCCAGAAGTTGAAAACCCTTGTGGAAAACAGTTGATCAGTGTTGCATTTTTCTTCGCAGTTGTAAAACTGGTGAATTTATTCATAACCAGGAGCTCTATGCGTGTTGCTGACGCCTCAAATTTGAAAATATTGCTAATACTTGTATACAAGACGTGTTTTACTGTGTGCCTTGGAAGTGTGGTGGTTATGCAAAGTCTTGAAATGGATAGGTGTTCAGGCTGATCACCAGGTTATTTCTAAAGGCTGAAGCTCAATTAGTAAGGATGGATATTCTCAACCACTTTAAAAAAGAAGTTTTAGGTCAGTAGTAGCTCAAGTAATTTGCCATCTGAAATCAGTCTTATGGATCAGTAGACATATGTCCAGATAATACCAGCAACAATAATGTTGGTTTTTTTTTTTCTGGCAGCAGTCTCAAGAGGCTGTCAGGTGAACAGCCGTAGACAGTTTTTCTCCTGTTTCAAATGTATTCTTTTCAAGAAATTACTGTAGCACGTGGGAAAGCTCATGTTTCAGATTAGACTTGTTCTTTTGTTTTTGTAAATTTGGTTTATTACTGCTTCAGTAACATGTTTATTGCAGTTGTTCATATGGTTGGAATAACATTTGGAAAATCGTCTCATAAATATCGCTCAGGAATTTCCAGTGAGATAATTATATTTCTGTACTATGTGTTACTGAAAGAATTCACCTGCAGAAACAAGTTCAGTTATAGTTTCTGTGTGGGATTGTATATACAAATATATAAGTATGTACACATAATCTTCAAAACTAACTGTTTTGCAGTAGACATTTGAAAACTGCTAAGAAATAATCCTTTGGGACACAGAATTGCTGGTTTTTTGTTTAACAAAATTGCATCCAAGTCGTGCTTCACACATACAGACACAATTCAGAATTACTGCTCTCTTACTCTTGCACTTTTCTGAGACTTTTTGGCATCTAGCCAACATAGCAGGAACACTCGAAGATCTGTTTTTCGCTGTTGCCAAAGTAGCAGCAGCTGTGCATTTAGCTCTGGGAAAGTCTGAAAGCTACCAAATCCATTTCAATGAAAGGAATTGAACAGACGTAGTCTGTGCAGATTCTATTTTTGTATTTTTTTTTAAGAGATAGACATTAATACAGTTTTTTTCCAGTGTTTTCCCATACAATACCTATTATTTCTCCTTCATTCATTTATTTGGGTGTTGTATTCCCATTTGCTGATTTAGTTACTCCAGTATATAAAGTGACATATTTTAAAGGCTGATATGTCAAATCATTATGATAACTTATTGGTAAAAAAAGTCTAGATGAGCATTGCATTTTTTTACTTTGAAATTAGAAAGCTGAACTCAAAAATACTATTGTTTTCTTGCTTATGAGCAACCTTGTTAAAGTAAGATTGAGTTAAACTGAGAATGTTTCTTAAAAGAGCCCTCTCTCATTTAGGAGCCTTGAAAACCAGCTTAAAATAGCCTTCTGAGTTCTAAGACTTTAGGTGGGATGAATTTCAGTTAGTCTACAGGCTATTTTTTTAGGACTGAGGACTGTATTTTTCAATATCAACCGGCGGTAGAAGGCAGCACACTTACTTTACGCTAATGGCAACCAGTGTTGAGGTGAAATGATTAGTACAGGCTAAGAGCATTCTGATTGTCCGTTCTACTCATAACTACGTTATATGCACTGTATTTTGGCCTGGTTTTGACCTCTTTATGAACAGCAATATTGATATTAAAAGAAAGACCCATTAAATAGACTTGTTTTTTAACAAAGTACCTTTATGGAAATGTTGAATTTTTTTAGTCCTGTGAAGGTATTTGTGCAGTGCCAACATATCTGGATGGTGTAACAAGCAAATACATACATACCTAGTACTTAAATATATTTTTGTTCAGTCAGAAGATGATTTAAACAGGGTATATGGCTAAAATGCAGTAAACTTGTATTTCAGAGAGACTTACCTAAAGAGTTCAGCAGTATAAATCAAGAAAATACTTCCAGGAGCATTCCAGTTTCTCTCGGTGAGTATTAATGATTTGCCTTTCAATTAATATAAATATGCTAAACACCTCTGAATTTAAAACCATACTGCAGATTAGAAGTTAACCTCCTCATCATTTTATGTTTCTAACTTTTTCTTTAGATGATTTAGTTGCTATAGCACAGTAAGTAATAGTTACAAATAGCTACTAAAAATATCAAAGATGCAAATTAATTAGGGGTTTGTTACTGAAGCTGTGAAAAATGATACTGTTGTCTGGACTTTAAAGCAGTTATCATCATGTTTTAACAATGCACTCTTCTTAAGCACAAATGGAGTTATTTTTGCTGTCACTAATATCTTTTAGGTTGTTATTTTCTTCTTTTTAATGGGTCTCAGACAAATCATGATTCATAATCTTTGTTGGTTTTCAACTCACTATTAAATGTTTTCTGTATTTCATCTCTGAAGCAGTTAGCAGCTGTCCAGCTGGCATTTTTGATAAACTTTTTTGTTTTGAAGAGAAAGACAAAATCTTTTTCTTCCATTTCCAACTTCCATTTAATTTTGATAACGTACAAGAAGTAAATGAAGCAGACTTGAGTGGGAAAGAAGTTAAAAGTTCTGCCCAGGCCATGAGTAATTCTTCTGTCTTTGTCAATGGTAGCTCTTTAGCCCTTAGCTCTGTTAGCTTCCTTAGTTCCCTCTGTTCTCTTCCTTGATTTGGCCTGTTTCCCTTGTGGCAGCTGTTATTCCTACCACCAGTGGAAAGGAAGATATTCTGTTTTCCATTCTCACATATTAGGCTTTTTTGTCCAGTGTTGGGCTCTTGAATTGTAATTAAAAGGAAGTCTCAGTAATCCAGTTTCCATGGAAATTAGAAAGCCAATTCTTGGTTATGTCAAAGCTTGTTTTTACCCCGGAGTCTGAGAAACGGGACCTTCATTTTACAGGACATAGAAAGCTTGCAACGTATTTACTTCCTTTGATAAGTTCAGTGGTGTGTTACTTGTGAGGACTTTGTAGTAAGTAAACAGGCAGATGGTTTTTGAAAGAGATTTTTCATATTTTCAGACTCCCCAAATTCTTCTGATTTTGTTATTCCTGCTTTTCTAAAATGCAGGAAATTTTCAGCATAAAAGATATAGGTCTAGTCTTAACTCTTTTATCTGAGTATATAGTACTTGGAATCCTTTCAGGCTCTTTTTGGCTGTAGCACTCTTCAGAAATCGCAGCTGTACCAAATGAACAATTTTTAATTTTAGGTATTTAAAAACAGTTTAATATGAATTTTAGATACAAAATAATGTAGCCAAGTATGTTCCAAAGGTATGATGTATAGATGTAGAAATCCAAAATTGCAGAGAATATTACAGCCTTCCAAATGAGAAAAAAAAATAAATTCTGCTACTTATAAGACAGGTTACTTAGCATAAATTAAAGACATGTTTGAACAGTTTATAATAAAAATAATGTAAACTATATGAAATTACTATTAAATGTTTGGCACTGTAATCAGATGTTCATAAGCTTTGGTTTCAGTCTAACCAGGAGAAAATAATCTTCTTAGTAAACTTTGGAATTTGCTTTTTGTATATTATATATAGTATACACAGTGTAATATTACACTTGTTTAAAAAAAATGAGAAACCTATTTTGGACTCTCGTAGCTTTTTCTTTTCCCTCTCTAAACAATGCATTCTCTTCTGTTATTGCCTACTGTAAATCAAGTTATTTGATAGCTGACCTTGTAAAAGAGAGCAAAAAGGCAAAGGTGACATAAAACTGAGCATTTCTCTATAGATACAGAGAGGAATGAGGAGATGCCAGAGAGTCATCTTCAGTCGTCTGGATGCAGTTCACTGTTATCCACAGACCAATCTCCCAAAGACATGACCATTAATTCTCGTGATCTGACAGACATTTCAAAGGTAAGTAAAACTGGTGAATGCTCAGTTGATTTCCTTTGAGGTCAAGAGAACAAGTAAGCATTGGTTTTAGTTGTATATACTGATAGAAAAACAAGGAAACTATGCAAAACTACATCTAGGTCTGTCTCATAAAAATACTTTTCATATGTAAACAGTGCTTAAAGTTACATTTTCTCTGAATTTAAGTTGAAAGTCCATCTGAAAAATGTCAGCTTTGAGGAGTTCACTAACTTTGTTGCTTTTAAATTGTAGGAGACAATAAGACAAAGAATGGAAAAGATAAGTAAAATGTAAGTAATAGGAAAGGGCAGCAGGAATTTATTTCCCGGGAGGGAGTTGTACTGGCCTAAGGCACACAGAGAATGTACATATGTGTTCCAAACCTCAAAAGTCTCTACATCAGGTGTGGCATTTCCTTATGGCTCTACTGCATAGTAAATCCACTTACAGTTTTCTATTTGTGGGATGAGTCATTGTTTTGGTTTCTAAAAAGCAATAGAAAGCACTCTTAACAGTATTAACTAGAGATTAAAGAATGTTTAGAATTTGGTTGATAAGAAATAGGAATATTATTTATTTCCTGATTGAAATACCCTGGTACTTGCAACTTTTCTTCCTGAAGAATACCTATGTTATCTTAACTGTTTTTTATTATTTAAGGAAAAGTAAAACCAATTTCAGGCAAAGGATTATAATAACTGTATTAAGATGTATTTGATATTAATTCTGAGATCTATAATAATTTTTTTTGTTATATTTTTATTATACTTGAAGAGAAATGTGTTGCTCTACAATGTTTCTCTAGCTAGAGATTTCCATTGTCTAAGTGCATGGCCTATAAAAAGCTCTAGCTTTTGCGGTGATTTTTTTTTTGTGGGTTACTTCTTTCTTTGTGCACTTAAGGTTTATTAATATATGGTAGGCATTTAAAATAGAAACCAATAGCAGACGGAAAAGGGAGGGATGAGAGAAAACTTATGGGGTCATGCTGCTTGTTAGTATTTTGGATAGTTAGGAAGTTAAAAGCAAGTCAGTTATTTTGTACCTTGTTTTATTAAATGTATGTAAACAAAATTTGTTTTCAGAATTGAAGAAACCTTCAACTTGTTAAAAACACCAAGCCCACCTCTGGGAATACCTGAAAGCACAGGTCTTCAGACCTGGTCTCTGCAGACTCATTGATACCAGAAATAATATGTATGTTTGTAGAGCATTAAATTCTTAATTTATCGAATTTGTAGTGATCACCAGAGCCTTTATTGCTTTGAATAAATATTTTACTCATGCATCTGTGTATTGATTTCCCTCTCCACCACAATTTTTGGTTTTAAAGACTGTTCACATAGCTTCTTCCCCCCTCCTTGCACTTTTGTAAATTGAAGTCATTACAGCAGTGTATTCTTGTGTTGACATTTGTTAGCAGTGTGCTAAGTAATATATTTTTTAAAGTGTGGGCTTGAGGACCGTGGTTTACATCCTGTTGGAAACATTCCAGCTGGAACTTGAGTATTACACCCAAGAGGCATTCTTACATACCATCTTACCATCTGTACTGTTGAATACTTCTTAATAAAAAACTTACATACACAGTTTCAAATATGTGCCTTTTTTGCTGTTTTTTTATTTTTAAATATAAGTTTTCATGCTGAGCTGGAGAGCACCAACACTTTATGGCTTCCATTAACACTGACAAAGTGAGGGTCAGTTTGATCCTAAACACTAAAATGTGCAAGTAAGTTCACAGACTTTGACTGCAAGAGATGTGTTGAGTGTTTTAGTGCTCTTACTGAACACATTTTAAGACCAGCAGCACAGATGGAGACCAGTCAGTATACAAAGAAACACAACATTTTCATTATTTGAAGCCATATTAAGATTTCTGTTTAGAGACATAAGTAGATGTAAGACTTCCATAAACAAATGATCAAACCAAAGATGGGTGAGGCTTGATTAGATTTATTTGTTTATTATATCAAGGTTCCTTTGTGTTTTAATACCTCACTTTAGAAGATTTTTGGAGTTTCATATTACAAACCAGTCGGAATCTGCAGAGTTTGCAAATGAAGGCAAAAGCAGCTGTTTGACATGCTGTAAAAAGTGATTTCTATGTTTTTACAATAATTATGATTTTTCTCCTATAACCATATGGAATATAAAAGGACTATTTTACACAGAAACAAGAGATAATGGCAATCTGTTATGTTATATAAACTGGTTCTGCGTTTTTTTGACTTCCGTGATTGGACTTTTTCAGTTGTTTAAAAATAAAAGAACCTAAAAATATTGGAAAATTACATAGTAGGAATGTGTTTTGCCCCTTAATTGAAAATAGGCTTTGCAAATCACTGTTCATTATTCTAACAATGAAATGAAATGAAATGAAATGAAATGAAATGAAATGAAATGAAATGAAATGAAATGAAATGAAATGAAGTTTTCTTCTAAATGTTAGAGCAAGTCATGTCTTAAAATAAGACTACAGCACCATCTTGTGGAAATCTTTATAAAAAGTCATTAAAGAAGTAAAAATAACTATTTCTGCCTTAAGTTGTTATAGTCAAATATTTTGGATTATCTCTCTTATTTTTCTTCTTTGCCTTGGAGTCAAAGAGGCTTTTATGTTCAGTAAGATATTCTCTGTGATATTTGATAATGTTTGTGGCAGGAATGAGAGGAATTGCTATTGTCAATGAGATGATGGCAAAAATGAGAAGTGTTAGTATACTTGATTCAAGTTACAGAGACTTGTCATTGAATGCATCTGGGGAATGCAGCAAGTGCTAGAAAAAGCTCTTTCTCTGTGTGTGCAATTCAATATCGTCTCTATTTAGTGTTATAAAATTGAAAATCCCAAGTTGTTCAACTATTTCCTTCTTCCAGCAGCTTATATAGTAATGAAAAGCTGAAATCAAGGATGTGGACAAACTGAAGTTGAGAAGTGCATTGTTGTCTTGTAAAGGTTAATTTTACTGGAGAAACATGAAAATAAGATGATCAAAATATATTAGAAGCTACTAATTGTGGAATTTAGTTACTTAGTTACTTTGTATTACAGATGCTTTATATTCTTCACTAATCAATAGTGAACAGGGCTTGAAACTACTTTTTTCTATCAGCTGCTTGTTTTGACATTGGAAGTTAGGCATTATTTCAAACAGTTGCAATTGTAATATATTCTACCTTAAAATTATTTATTTGCTAATTATTTACAATTATCTTTTCAAACACTTTAAGCTGCCTGTAGTTTCTGTTCAGGTTTTTTTTAGGATCTTTTTTAACTCTGGGGGGAAAATATTTTAATTGACTTACAATCCTCAAACAGCAAATTATGCTTCCTCAGGAAAAGTATTATATCTGCAAAAATGGTTTTATGATAGTATTTTGCTTCTGTGGTCTGTAGGCAGATTTCTGTGTGATAGAGATCTGTGTTGTGGTCTTTGTAGGATACTGGGGACAATGCACCCATCATCTGTCACCTATGCCAGATGAGCAGGCAATACAAGTATAGTGGTTAAAACCCTTTTGAGTGTCCCAAATGGGGAAAAGAAGTTGTACCAAAACTATGATATTCCTTCCCATGAGCATCCTATGGCTTATTTAATGAGGAGTAGTAAAGTTAGTATCTCTGTCTAAGCATTGTGACCTTAACTGAGACAAAAATGCTGTATCAGTCATTGCAAAACTCATTCTCTTTAGACAATCTAGAGCAGATGCTTGATTTGGAAGTGGTGAGGCTATTTACTCTATAGGAGCAAACTGCTCTAGTTACAGGTTCACAACAATTAGCAGCAGTGATGAGCACTGATGTTCTAGTACAGCATTGTGCATTGGTTTTCCTTTCCCCTTTCCCATTGCAGTTATTGTAAAGAAAACTTGTGCTATAAAGCAAAATCACATGATGATAGACTCAAAATCAACAAAAATATAATTTTTCCAATGTTAGGTTTATAATGATAAATTTTTAGCAAAAGCAATGTCAAAGAGCATTGCTTTGGGATATTTTAATCAAAGGTGCAATTCTGTTTCTAAAACATACTGCAAGGTCTTCATAAAGTTTCACGCTTGCGTGTCTGTTCTCTTACCTGGTGTTGCTGTGTTGCATTGAGTGCATGTTGAAATATGAACTGGGATTAAGAGTTAGAGAGCCTTGAA
This sequence comes from Trochalopteron elliotii, assembly GCA_024734555.1. Classification (NCBI taxonomy): domain Eukaryota; kingdom Metazoa; phylum Chordata; class Aves; order Passeriformes; family Leiothrichidae; genus Trochalopteron; species Trochalopteron elliotii. The sequence continues at coordinate 292,398 of JANPWX010000276.1, read as the reverse complement.
TACTTTCCATGAATGCTGAGAATAGTTTCACAAAGCTGAAGTTTTTGGCAGCTTAAGGGATTTCCTCCCAGTGCTGATCATTCCCATCTGTCTATGTTATCTAACTGTGTTTTTTAACTGATGTGACTTAAATATACTCTTCTGAAAATAAATAGTGAGGGTCATTCGTTGTATTTTTTTGGGTGGTCTTATTTGTTTTTTTAATTGTTTCTCATTCATATCAGCTCTGTGATCAGCTTATGACATTGCATCCAATGTTTGTGCCTGAACTTTCAGTTGGAGCAGCCTGCTATGCTGTCAACAAGTAACTGCAACAGGAGAGAGAATGGGTCAAGTTGGTGTTTTACTGCTGAAAGACATCTTTCTCTGAGTCTGCAGAGAGCTAGAAGTGAAGAGGTTCCTGTACAAAGTCCCAATGCACATATTTATGAAAACTTAATTAGTTTAATTTTGAATTGCTTGAATGAAAGGGGAGATGTGTCTGAGAAAAACATGGAAAACAGTATTAAAGGAAATCTAAATCTACAATTTGGAATTGGGTCAGTTTTCAGGAGTTGAAATAGCCGTGTTTATAACATGTACTTTTGGTTTTGGTGTTTTTTTCCCTTGGCCAGTTATTTTGGATTTAGAGGCATATTTTTCATATAGTCAAATATACCTGAAAACCACAACCTGTTCTTTGCCATGTAAAATGGCCATAAAATATATAGGCAAATGCAAACCAAATCCTTGGGGAATATTCTTTGTAATCTTTTGTATTGTGGAATAAATATGTATGAATGTGTAACACAATTAAAATATTTCAGATCAGCAATCACTGTATTATAAAAATATGAAACATATTCTCCTTACAACCTTAGTTTAACTGTAGTGATAGATTAGGCAATATAGTTCATGGACTTTAAAGCATTTCATTGCTATCAATATAAGCAAGTTTCAATATGCAGGAAGATTCTTCAGTTATTTTTAGCAGTGTGAGTTTGTTTGCTCCATAGGTGATCAAGTGGAATGCACTACACCTTTCCTATCATACTGACTGATGGTCTGGCGTTGCATAGTCTTTGTCGCTGTGTTGTTGCATAAGACACTGATAGTAATTTCTGTCTGCTTGCTCCAGCTGCAAAATTAGGAGATTCTCCTTGTTTTTCTCTTGAGTATGATGTGGTTTGGTTTATTGTTTATGCCCACTTTAAGAATTACTTAAGAAAAAAGATAATGGAAAAAAATGTCATCTGTTTTTTTCTTGTAATTGAAACCATCCCACTGGAACCTATTGAAGGAACTAAGGATAAGTTCATGAACTTACTTGAGCTTATGTATTAGTGGTAACTTAGGGTCCAGCTTCTTGTAGTTATAAAAGTGGTTGACAGCTATGATAATTTCAGGTAAAGTAGCTGTGCTTTTGTGTGAACTACAGAAAAATAGGTGCTGATATGGTGGAAGATTACTAACCTGAATACTTTATCAAGTTCCATTTTAAGTTGAGACAATTTAAGATCAGTGACTCGAATTTTCTGTAGGTTTTTTCTTGTATGTTGGAACATTTCTGTATTATCTATATTATATATAGCCTTTTCATGAAGATATACCAGCAAACAATATATTGCTCCAAGTATTTTGTGATTGGATGTCATACTCAAAACATAAATCTTTTTGTTTGAAACTGACTTGGACTTGCATAATACTGCATTCATGCACTGTTCATAAATTGTCTTGAATATGAAATGTACAGAGGGGAGGGATACAATAGTTACGTTACTTTAGCTTGGAAAGAACAAAAGACAATTTTTGTTGTGATTGAGAAGGCACTGAAATTAATGTTATTTCACTGTTGTTTTAAAGGCTTCAGCCTTGAATGAAAGTATTTTTGTTACATGAATGTCTTTGATAAGTGTTTGGATTTTAAGTGAGTTTTCTGATTGTTTTGCCCTCATTTTAAAGATTGACATAAATATGTGCTAATACTGATCTAGTAATATAAGCAGCAGCAATGATCTGTAGGTGTTCTGGTAAGGTTTGTGAGCTTTGCTGTACAGGTATACTTTCACCTTAGCAATAAATAAAAATAAGTTGTCTGTGAATCCCTTCTTGCTTAAGGAGAGAAGTTGTCTTGAGTAAAGAGTAAACTGAAGTCCTCATAGAGGTGAGGCCTTGAAATATCAAGACCCAGAATATGGAGGACTTTTCTGGTGATTGAAGTAAGGTCCAAAGGAAATTCCTCTGGAGGAGATAAAAATGAAACTACAAGGCAAGCAGGAAAAAGGCTCCGGATGATCTAGAAGTGGGTATCAACAGGGCATACTTTATTTAAATACTGTTTTAAAAGTTACTTTCAGAGTGTAATGTGTCTGACAATCAAGCAGCACAAAATACCAAAGGGGTTTATTTAATTAAAAGTGTACTCATGTTGAGAACTATTTGAAATTAAGCCAGCTCAAATGAGTAGGAAAAATACACTGTAGTATGGTGGTCATATGCATTAAATAGGGTTAGGTGCCATACTCATATGTACAGACCAAGCAACCTTGTGACCAGTGGCTTCATACGTAACACACAAATGCTTAGATCAAAGTTGTTTCCACCCTCCCCTGGGCAGATCTGTTATCTCAACTCTTCATGCCCTACCATGGGCACCAATTAAGGCTGTCCTGGTTTAGGAATGGTATTCCTCAGTTCAGTGCCCCCACTGAGATGCTCCAAAACCACATTGCTGCTCGCTCTCCCTGTTTTGTCCTCCCCTTTCTTGCTGGGTGGGATGGAGTTGAGAATTGGAGGCAAAAAAGGCAAAGATCATGGATTGAGACAAGAACAATTTACTAGAAACAATGATGTGATAAGAAAAACAGTAATAGCAACAGGATTAGTAACCAAAGTGTTCAAAAGAGAGTGATTCCATGTAAAATGCTTAGTGAACCCAGAAGGAGCCGCTTTTCCCTGGACAAGTGTCCCTTTCCCCTGCCCTCAGCAATGAGGTGAGGTAATATAGAACAACCTCCATGTCCTAATCACACCCTCTCCCTGCTACTGCAAAAAATTAAACCTGTACTGGCTGGAACCAGGACAGACAGGGATATTGCTTCAGCAAATGGTTTCATAAACCTTTAATTCATAAAAGGAGATGGGATGTGACAGTAACTTTAATCTTGTACAAATCACAGACCTGTAAATAAGAGGTGAAAAGTTAATTTAAAAGGTTATCTAAATCTGCACAGGTGTCAGAGAGAGTTTTTGAGCTTTAGGTAATAGACCTTCCAGACCTGTGGTGGCTGACCTCAGCAGCACACTTTAGCACAGAGCTGACTTTAAAATGTTCCCCTAAATTAAGCTGTCTTGATTACTCATTTAGCTCCTCATTTACAGTGTCTTGCATTTTTATCACCATTTGAATCCCATCAGGTATGCTAACAGTATTTCTTTCTGTTTTGCTTATGTATTTATTGTTTGGGAGGGAGGGGAGTGAAGAATGATTGGTGGGGTTTTTCCTGTCTACCTGAGTGAGGTTTAATGTGAACACTTAACCCACAGCTGTACTCAGAAGTGTAAGGTAGCTTAGGTAATCACTCTAAGTCCGTGTAAATAAAATTGTTAACTGTAGCCAGCATGAGCATTCCTAAGTTATCAGTAACTTGAGAAGCTCGGGTCCTGGCTTGTTCCTGGGGCTAATGTTGAGGTCAGCACAGGCTACAGGACCCAGGAAGTTTGTGAGTCAGAACACGCCAATCTCAGTTGCGGTAACTGCGCTCTTGCTGATAACCATGCTCGTTTGGTGACTCCAGTCTTAACATCTTGGACAGCACTACATATATCACTAACTGAATGTGAGATCTGAAGGGAAATGTTGTTCATGTTGCGCAGCTGAATTATCTCATGCATCACACCATGACTGTTTTATGCGTGTTTTTGTCTCTACCTATGGGAACCGAAGGGATGAATATGTTTATAAATATTAATAGAATATTCAAACCATAATTAATACTGTTTTTTAACACAAGTGGTAAATTTAAGTAATGATAACCTGAACTCAAGATTTCTTTTTTTTTAAATGGGCTCAATGCTTTCCTGTTAAAAAATCCTATTTTCATGTAAAGTAAGCCTGTAATTCAGGCAAAAATTATCACAGAATATACTGGGTTGGAAGGGACCCACAAAGATCATCATCCTGGCTCTTCAAAGGACATTCCCAAGAGTCAAATGTTTTTAAATCTGAACATTAAGTCAGACAATTTGGTAAAGGGTCATTCTTTTTTGTTGCTCCAGTCCTAGTCATTGCATAAAATTAAAAGTTGACTCTTACCAAAGAGAACCTAAATAAAGCATATAAAGTAGGATGCATATTTTCTATTTTGATGTGTTTTACTGAAAATGTAGACAGACTTGTCTACTATAATATAAACAATTTAGTCTTTAAGCTATATTTTTTTCATAGGAGATTGACATTTGCTGCTTTTTCCAGATAACAGTAGCCAATGTTGTCTTATCAGGAAATGGATTAGCTGCAGTTCTGTAAATCATGGAGAAGATAACAACTTTGAATAATGGAGCAATGGTGCAACAAGGTCCTTGTGTTTGAGAAAAGATTAAACACTAAACTTCCCAATAAGCTGACAATCAGCCTTTTTTTTCCCCCATAAAATTTCTCACCTAGAAATATGAACTTTAGATAACGATGTTAAATTACAAAGCTTTTTATAAAAAACTTAAGATCTTAATCTTTAAAATTATAAAGCTGCCTGCAATAGAGAATATTTTAAAATTATGTGGTTTTTTTATAGGAGAAATTAAATTTAATATTTATGCACAATAATTTTTATTGTTCATGTGGGCCCTTATTTGTAACATTGAGTCTATGTTGCAGATATAATCCCTCAAATTTAGTATTTTCCAATGTCTAAGAAAAGATATCCAAGAATATAGTCTTAAAATCTCTATAGAAATTGCTGGGTTGCATTTCTTGCATCTCTAAACATGTATCTATTGCCTTGCTAGACAAGGTTTTCTTGATGTCAACAAGGAATGCATTATTGCACATGATTCCAGCTCTATTGCTATTATTACTAGCATGTATGTCATTTAGTCCTTATTGTATGTTCAGTTAGAACTGGTTTTGTAGCTGAAAGGGATTTTTACTCCCCTTGCACTTCCCTTTCTGGCCTACTGTTTTCTTTCTTTACAAATTGAAGCTATGCTTTTATGTTTCAGAAACTGCTTCTTCAATTTAATGTCTGGATTACATATCTGGGGAAAGAAAGAAGAGCACGCTCATTGCTTCTGCTACCAGTACTATATCTGATATTCCTTTCTGGTTTTATCTTCACGTATTTGTTTTTTATTGAAAAGAAAGATTAACACTGTTCATGCTCTAGTATAAACAGAATTCATTTTATGATTCTGTGAAATAAAAAAAAAATATTCCAAGCAGAAGCTTTAGGAAATGTCAGAAATACTGTTTTGGCTGTATTATTGTAACAGGCTTTTAACATGCCTGTTACTCCAAGCCCTTGTGTTATCTCTTTTTGAATAGCATTCTGCTTAAGTAATTTTTCTCTTCTTCAGTAAAGAAGAAATTGTTAGTGGTGTTTATTACTGTGTCAGGTCAATCTGTGACCTTTCTTTTATGCCTTGAATTTCGTATAGAGAGAGCTGTTGTGGTGGGTTTTGTGTTCTAGTGAATCTAGGAAAAAGAGGGAATAAATTAACAGGTTCAGTCAAGTACCATGGCAAAAGTGCTGTTCTTGTTATCTCATTCTATTCTATTGGCAGATATTCTGTATCAACTGGGATAGTTTTTCAAAAATGACCACTGGGGACATGGTGCAGGCTCTTGCAGAATGTGAGCCATGAGAGAGGTCATAGTCTAGAAAGGGTAAATCTGGGAAATATTCCACAGAAGCTGTAGATAAGCATACTAGTAAAATTGTGACTACATTTGTATAATTTGCCTGACTGGAGGGCAACATTGGAGATAAAATACATAAACAGTAAACTTGAAGTATGAAGACAATGTTTGCAGAACAGAAATAGGTCAATAGGAAAGGAACCTGAGTATTTCCAATGTTATTTGGATAGGTAGATGTTAGCTTGAGATTCTGTATAAATCATACAAATATATTCTTGTCTTCTGTTTTCTGTTTGAAACCTGGATTCTTCAAAGCAGAATGTAATGTCTCTGATATTTTCCAAAGGGGCTATTTTGCCTCTGGGCAGTGAGATACTGTACATCCAGTACAGTGTAGGGAGAATCCTCTTATCCTCTCCAGCATAGGGAGAATCAACTTAGAACTCATTGCAAAGTTAGATTTGTCATATATCTTGTTTAATGTTTTTTACCATTGAACTATTTCAGCAAATTGTTTTTTCACTCAGTATTTTCAGTAAATATTTTTTCAGCATTTCTGATCTTAACAGCCTGAATATTATCAGCCAAAATTATTGTATCACAAGATAACCACCCCTTCCAGAACATTTATGAGTAGATTTGCATTTGATATTTCAGCTTTATAACTGTAGGAGCAGTACACATTAAATCTTTGTCCTAACAACCTCTTTTAAGTTTTCTTCAGCTTTTTGTTTCCTGACCCTTAACAAAATGTCATTCTAGAAATTTCAGAGAGTTGTCTGGAAGAAAAATTGCCCAAATTCAGGAATGTCTACAATCATCAGAACCTCTTTGAAATTACAGGCTTCTATATCCATATATTTCTCTTTCTTTACTTGATCCTCCTGATATATCCCAGCAAAACAGTTTTGTCTTTTCCCTTTCTTTTTTACCTTCCTTAGGGTAAACATTGAGTTCTTTTTGGCATGTTAGGTCTATATGACTTGTGATCTGAAATGGAGAAAATTGGAAGCATAATATTAAAAAGGAGTTCTCAGCTAAAAAATCCCATTCAAATGAAGATGTTGAAGAAAGGTTCAGCTTCACCTTTTGAGTCCTTTGAGGGTATTGTATGCCTAATGTTTATATGACTTGAAGAAAATTAGATATTTGTCACAGAAAAAATTGATGGATTCTAGGGAATGAGCATAGCTATCACATAATTGCAGCACAACTTCAAGCTGAGTGCAGCATCCTTCAAAGGGAATTGAATTTCATACTGTCAGTAATGTAACATAACTTATTACTTGGTACTTAATAACAACTTTAACTTGGAGGTAATGATTTTACATTTAGACTCCCATTAAAAAGATAAACACCTTAAACTGACCACTCAGCTCACTTAACTGTGGTGTCTGTTTAGTATGAAAGACTTCATGTGTTTTTCCTTTTTCTTTGGATTTCGAAGGCCCTTTCTGGTAGTAGGCTTTAACAACTTGTCTGCCTGAGACCTTAGGGCCACACAGAAATGTCTGATGAAATTGAGGAAGATTCAAAGCTCCTTACATAGCTAAAATTGCATCAGATGACCTGTGAGAAACAGGTACCACTGAAAATTCAAGTTAATGTTAAAATTCCTGTCAGCAAAGGCAATCATTTAAGCTCTTTCTTGCAAAGCAACCAAATACAATATTACTCATACATCTGTCAGCAGAGACTTGAGGTCCAGCCCTCAGCTAAGCTAGAAACCCATAATGAGGGACACCTGGTCCAAACTGCTTTTGCTTAGACAAAGCTTCAGCACTTCTTTGATATGTTGGTAGGCCACATTTGTGACAATATAACTTTCTAGAAATAATCTGTCCAACCTAATTTATGCAGTCTGATTAAGTCTTCTTCATTAGGCCTTACTATTTATCTTCACATTAAAATTTTTTTCTGCATCTGAATGTCTTGTGCCTTTCTTTAAAATTGTTGAAATTTAAAGTGCTAGTTTTCACTTGTAAAGCAATTAAATATTTAATAATTTTGAGATAAGTACAAGCCTTCTGATCTCCTTTCCATATCCATGTACTGTAGCGAGCTGGCAGAACCCACTTCCTTCCTTTTCTAAAATGGTCAATACTCCACTATTTATCCATTATATTCCCTGGGACTTCTTCCTCTGCCTTAATGTGCGTGTTTGCTAATTCAATCTTTTGTCACAGAATGGGTTCATTTCCTTTAGATTGACCATATTTTTAGATACTCAGATGCTTTTCGAAGTTTTTCAAAACTCAGGTTTGTCTGAAAGCTGAGAGCTAAGAAATAAGACTTCACGTTGCATCTCCAAATAGAGCAAAAAGGTTGAACAGCTGTTTTTAACAAAACGTGGATTTGTCACCTCAAACAGAGAGTTTGACTGCTGCTCTTGACTTGTGATGGGATAGTTCATTTAGTTGGAAAAAGCATAAGAAGGGCCATTAACAGTTGTTTAAAGAGCATGATGGATGTCACCTTATAATTACCAATATTCTACTGATAGTAACCTGAAACTTAGAGTTGTCTTGGGAAATTAAAAAGCTGGAGTCCCACAGAAAACATGATCTTTGTCTCTTTTTTTTCTTCTTCTTCTATTAAATGGAGCTATTGTTAAAAAGCTTTTAAGTAAATACCTAGTTTTTAAAACTATTGCTAAACCTGAAGATGTTTTATACCGTTGTTCATTGTGTTATTCAGATTTGAATTCTATGGATTTCTTATATTGCAAAAAACCTGTGTTTTATCTTGTAGCCTTTTTGTAAGAATCCTTTCTTCTTTGTTTCAAGCACTATCTAGAAATTCTTGAGAACAACTTAAATTGCCAATTGCTTAAGGAATGGATCTCTCTTGTGATATCACAAGGCAGGATGTTTTTTTGAAAAGTGAGTATTTACAATGAGAATCCTTAATTTCTCAACCACGTAGATAGAAGTCTTGAAGGACCTTAAAGATCATCTAGATCCAGCCCACCTGCCACAGACAGGGACACCTTCCACTAGACCAGGATGCTCAAGGCCCCATCCAGCCTGACCTTCCATGGATGGGGCATCCACAGCTTCCCTGGGAAACTTGTGCCAGTGTCTCACCACCCTGAGAGTGAAGAATTTCTTCCTAATATCTAATCTAAACCTGCTCTTTTTGAATTTGAAGCCATTCCACCTCGTTCTGTCCCTACAAGCCCTTGTCACAAGTCCCTCTCCAGCTCTCTGCAGGCCCCCTTGAGGTACTGGAAAGCTGCTCTAAGATCTCCTCAGAGCCTCCTCTTCTCCAGGCTGACCAACCCTAACTCTGTCAGCCTGTCTCCATGGGAGAGGTGCTCCAGCCTGCTAGCAGCCTTGTAATCTCCACTGTACTTGCTCCAACAGGTCCATGTCCTTATTTTGGGATCCCAGAGCTGGATGCAGCATTCTAGGTGGGGTGTCACCACAACAGAGCAAGGGGCACAATCCCCTCCCTCAGCTCGCTGGTCACAGTGGTTTTGGTGCAGCCCTGGGCGTGCTTGGCTTTCTGGGCTGCAAGTGCACATGTGTGGGTCATGTTGAGCTTCTTGTCAACCAGAGAAAGCGATCTGTGATCAAGGAAGGTCTTGGCAAACAGTTCATCAGCATTATTCAGGCAGTCTAACCCAGCATCGTGCCTGTAGAGCGTTTAAGTTAATTTTCCTTCTAATTAAGTAAACCTGAAGTATATCAGGGAAGGTTTACTTTCCTGGAATTAAAACATAGAACATAATGTGAGTGACTGAGTTGCTCACTAATTGAAGCAATCAGTCAAGATAATGAGGGAGGATTTCCTAGTGAGTGGTAGTGGTGGTTGGGGGATAGGGGAGACATTCAGAAATTCCTTGAAAGCAGAAACAAGATTAGTGGGTACAGACTCAAAAGAATTTGTGTCAGAGTTGGCAGTGAAGAAGTTGTGCACTCTGCACTCAGGAATGATATTTTGACAAGGTTGTTGCTTTTGTTCATTGTACTAAACTGTTTTATTCTCTCACTAAGCAGGTTTTTCTGATATGTGGCAACTATAGAATAGCTACTGGTTTAAAAGGGAAGAGTAACAGCAATTCTAATTTAAATTGAATTGTTACTTAAGGGTGGAAATTCTGCTTGCTTGCTGTAGTTCTTACGAGTAAGTATGTGATCTGGATGGTGTTCAGCACTCATTAATCATGTTTGCATACCCATTTTACAGCTGAATTTTCAAATCTGGTATTAAAGTTCATTTAACATGCCTTCCAGAAAGTAAATATGTCAGTAAGCTTTGGTTTGTTTCACATACTCATTCTTCAGGTAGTTGAACTTCGTACAAATCTATACTGCATTCAAACTTTTTTCAGAGTTGGTCAAGACTAGTTTCATTTCAGATTATGGAGTTATTCAGGAACACCTGGAGCAAAGATTTATGTCTTTACCTTAATTTTGAAAGTACTATGTTTTTATAGCCCTTTAGAGAAAAGGCAGGAACTGCATTAACACTTGTTAGAACAACACTTAATGCAATGCTGACTAGAACTGAACCCCCTCAAATATTAATGTTAAAATGTAAAAAAAAAAGAGGGGGTGGGGGGAGTAAGTTTAAATATTTGTTCTTGGGAAATTACTTATTCTCCTTTAGTTAAAAAGTAGTCAAATTTTAAAACATTTGAGAGACATATCAATGTGAACAAGGTTTGCTTCTTTATTTGCTGCTGATCTGGTATGAAAAGTAAAGACCTCAGGTACCCATAGTAGTTATTTCACTGGAATAAGTATGTGAATATTTTAAAGCCTGACAGGTTATGTACACCAGTCACAGACTTTGATGTATTTCTTAATTGAAATATCTCATTGAAAATTATCCTTTGGCTAGCTTTTTCTTGTGCCAGAGAGATTCAGACCCAGTATGTTGGAAATCTAGATTTCAAGTTGCAAGAATTTTAAAACATCTATCTTTGTGTGCTTCTGTATAGTAATGCTGTATCATTTAGAAAAATTGTGTCTTCATAAAGTCATACACATATTTAAATCCTTCCTTAGAAATGATGAAAATTACAATGTTTAGCCTCAGGTCCCATAATCTACACTGTGTAATTCTTTTGCTTTAAGTAGAAAGTGGAAGGCTACAAGTTATAGAAGTTCTGGCAGGTTTTACCACTCCAGCCTGCTTTTCCAAACTGTTAAACAGTGAACTTATACCATCTTTTGCTTTCTTTAGAGAATTTCAATGAGACGGAATTGTTGTTCATCACTGAGAGCACTCCATTCAGTATCATTTCACTTGAGTCAGGGTGATAAATCATACTGTTCAATTTCTCTCAAGAATATAAAACCATTCCAACACTACATCTGTTAAGAATATAATGCTTGTCTTTCTATGCAGCAGAATGTAGATTTAATCACAACAGGACCATTTAGAGGCATCCATTCATGTATTTGAATATTTTGACTAAGCAAGATGAGTTACTTTCTGAATAAGAAACAAATATGTCTTGGGATAATCTCTTCTATTCAAGATCTTTTCTCTATGAAAAGAGGTTTTGAGACATACTTGTTTTAAAATACTTTTAGGAACTTGAAAGCAACAAGTGTTTCCAGTGTTTCTGCAGCTGTGTGAAATGCTTTGCACGTCAAAATGAAGGTGATGGATTATGGTTACACAAAAGTGGCAAGAAAATTCTATTAAGACAGTCAGCAAAAGTTTGTTTTGTAACTTCCTTGAAAATTATAAAACTTTTACTGTTAAAAGTCACCAGAAAATAAATGAAAATTTTGTATTTGAATTTTCATTTATTTTTATGAGGGTGATGTGATGCATTATTTTTGTCTGCCTCAATAAATATGTTCTGGAGAAAACCAAATTTTTTCCGGTATTAGAGTGACCTGACAAAAGTTGAAGAATCTTATCTAAACAGACTACACACTCTTCTTTTCTTGCTTAAATTCCCATGACTCATTCATACATTATCTTGTCTCCTCAACCTGTATTCTTTCTGCCCCTATCTTAGTTTGTGCTCTTGACAGGTTTTACTCTTTTGCATCCAGTGTGACCCTATGGTATATAGTCTGCATACTCTGATTTGGTTTAGATCCAGTCTGTCCAAATAGACTGAATATCTGTCAGTAGTTTGAATGTTTTAGCTCCCCCACATGCAGCAGCTGGCTGTTGTTTTTGTTAAATCTGACCCATTTAATGTTTCAGAGGTATCTGTAAATTTGCCAAATAAGTGACAAAAAAATGAAGAAAAATCTAGTTCTATTTGTGAAACTAGCATGCAGTTAGTACGAAATTAATTTGATAATATACCTTATGTTATAATTGTTTGTACTTTTAATTTTACACTGTGACTGTAGTTTGAACAAAATGATGATCAACTTAAATATGGACAAAGCTGTCTCTCAAGAGCCACTGAAATTCTTAAGAAATATTAAAATATGAATTCATATAATCTAGAGCTCCATAAACTTGAACATCTCTTTTTGTCCAGTTCTAACCAGTACTGAGAAGCTTTTCACCTGGTCATTATCTGAAACCAGCCAGCTGGTTTACACATATTTCCTTGGGGATTGGTCTGATAGATGTCCTTGGACCCCACTTACTGCACTGATCAAGCAAGACTGGTGGCAGGATTACATGGGGTGTTGTCTATCTGGACTTCAGCAAAGCCTTCGATACTGTCTTCCACAGCACTCTCCTGGGAAAAAGCTAGCATCCCACAGACTGGACAGATGCACAGTTCACTGGGTTAAAAACTGTCTGGATGATCAGGAGCAGAGAGTGGTGGTGAATAGTGCTACATCCTGTTTTCAGCCAGTCACTGGTGGTGTCCCTCTGTGAGGCCTGTCCTCTACCTGTTTACTATCTATCTGGATGAGGAGATTGGGTGATACTGATTTGTGAGGGAATATTGATCTGCTGGGGGGCAGGCAGGTTATACATAAGGATCTGAACAGACTGTGTCATGGGCCAAGGCCAGGTGGTGCCTTTGGGTCACAATGACCCCATGCAGCACTACAGGCCAGGGCAGACTGGCTGGGACAGCTGCCCAGAGGGAAAGAACCTGGAAGTGCTGGTTAACAGCATCTGAACATGAGCCAGTTGTGCCCAGGTGGCCAAGAAGGCCGATGTTATCCTGGCCTGAATCAGCAATAGTGTGGCCACTGGGACCAGGGCAGGGATTGTCCCCCTGTACTGGGGAGGACTGGTGAGGCTGCACCTCACGTGCTGTGTCCAGTTCCGGTCCCTCACAACACAAGGGACATTGAGGGGCTAGAGTGAGTCCAGAGGAGGGCAACGGAGCTGGTGAAGGGTCTGGGGCACAAGTCTTGTAGGGAGTGGCTGAGGGAGCTGGCATTGTTTAGTCTGGAGAAAAGGAAGCTCAGCTCTGGGGAGACCTTATTGTTCTCTACAACTGCCTGAAGGGAGGGTGTAGCCAGGTGGGAGCTGGCCTCTTCTCCCAAGCAGAAAGTGACAGGACAAGAGGAAATTACCTCAAGCTGCATAAATAGAGGTTAATGTGAGGCATCAGAAGAAATTTCTTCTTGGAAAAGGTTGTTAAATGTTGGTCCACTTAACACCACCAGGGCAGTGGTTAGTGTTCAAGGGGTAACTGGATGTGGCACTTAGTGCTCTGGTCTAGTTGACAAGGTGGTGATTGGTCAAAGGTTAAACTTGGTGATCCTGGAGGGAGTTTACAACTTAAATGATTCTGATTCTGTGACTTACCTTTTGTGTTATGGCTTAGGACATGTAGTAGTTCTCTCAGCAAATGAGAATGCAAATATGTGTCTACTTTCAGGAATTGTCTTAATCACCAGTCTATAGAATAGTTCTTATAAGAAATGTGTTTTGGTGGGTTTTTTTCTGCTTCACAAAACTTTTTCCCTTCTTATTGCATTATATGTACAGCTACAAGGTAAGCAGCCTTGGGAAAAGCAAATGGAATGTAAACTATCTCTCTGAGAGCTTCCTGATGACTAGACCAGAATTTCATGGATTTTTTTGTCATTGTGGTCCAGACAATTTCCTCTGGATTACTTTATAGATGTCGTCACCACATGTGTTTTAAGAGAAAACTATCTACCTTCTAATAATAAGTAGGTACTTGTAACTTAGAGAGTGGTTTCTTCTGTGATCACAGAGAGAGGTATTTAACTGTAGGTAAAACACCTAAGCACCAAAGTGGTGGGGATTTTTTTTAAAATTTTTTTTTAAGAGTTTTCTATAATTGGTTTATTTCAGGGAGCAGCTTAAAGGAAGCAAGGAATGGCTGGGGTCAGGGAGGAAATGCTTGGGAGCATCTTAAACTGGCTTTACTGTCTGAAGACAAGACAATGAATCATGTATCCACACCCTAATACAGATGTTTGTATTCCTTTGAGGGAAGAGCTGGTCAAGTGCTTAAATGCTTCTGCAGCGCCTCAAAACTTTTTAGATGTGAAATGACAATTTATTGGACTGTGGAGTACTTCACAGTCTCTATCAGAATTATGTACTCTCAGCAGTACAAAAAAATTTGAATCATTATTATTTAATACCTTTACATATATTCTCAAGTGTAAAACTGCTTATTCTCATATGCATATGAAAATTTTCAGTTGCATACCAGCAATTAAGGTATTTAAATATAGGTAATATCGATCTAAAAAACCCAAACAAACAAACAAACGAACGACCTCTACAAAACCCAATTTACATATAACCCAATGGATAAGAAGTACTTTGGATAAAAGTCTGTGGGTTAATTTTTTTTCTTTTTTTCCCTTTTCCCTCCAAGAACAGTTTTTAAAACAAAAGCACAAATTCATCATCCTTGGCCAAAGAGTTCTTATTCAAGGAAGACTTTGTGGAGAATGAACTCTTCTCTCTGCCACTATACACTTAGATCTCAAATGCTTTCCTGACTTGGGATCTTTGTCAACACATAAATACAGAGGAAAATGGGCAAGGTTATCAAGTGAGTCATAAATAATTTCTTAAAGGAGAAGGATGGGAAAATGGGGAAAATTACTTAAGGAATATCATTTTATGATAGATACTTGCAGGTGGTGTGTATATTTGCTGTTCTTCTTCTTGAGCAGTCCTTACTGAGAGAGATTATATGCATCAACTACTTTCCCTGATTTAATTTAAATTTAAACTGTTTTACTGATTTCGTCTCATTCAAATGGCACAGACAATTAAAATGAGACAATTAAAATGAGGATGCCTTTATTTGCAAAGAGCACACTTTGTTCTGCTTTTCTCTAAAGCAGAACATGTTTCATGTTTTCTTTCTAATGTCTTTTTTTCAGTTGTCTTTTGAACACATGCTCACCTGCTTTAGAGGATCCAAAGCTACTAATAAAAACACCCCATAATATACAACAGATGCAGAAGTGAATATAAGTGGAAACAGTTGAATAAGGGGAGCAGACCCAGAGCTGTCATCAAGCTCTTCACAGTCACTAGATTTTTTTTCACCTGTTCATGCAGTGCTTGCTCAAGACATGTTGGCAGTGACTATGTTTCATCTCTCTCCATTTTTTCCCTCTCCACCTCACAGGTTTTTTTTGAGAGTTTGTGAGTATATTAAATTCATCTTTAAATCCTGCTAAATGTGCCAAACAATGTAAAGTGGTTGCCATTAAAAAGACAAATTTATGTGCTGCCAATATTTTAACTAGGACCTCCTTCTAAAATTTGTCCTCGGAGACTTTCTGGAATCCTTCCAGCTTGTGAGAAACTGGTGTGGAAGGGTGTATGTCAGCTTGGCGAGGAGACCATTGGAGGGCTAGGAGATCTTATTATTTTTATTTATAAACAAAATGCATTTTGGGAAGAAATATGGAAATGCCATTTGACAATATTTTATACAGTACTTTGAATCTGTGGCCTAGTCATGGTAGACATACGAGGCCTATTGAAAATACCATGGTTCTGTGTGTAAACTTGAGAGCAAAAGAAAATTTATCTTTCCTCAAAAATATTTTTGAAAACAATTGATGTTTGCTGTTCTCTATCCACAGGTGAAAGGTGTGTTTACAAATTTTTTTTCTAGATGTGTGAAGAAAATTTTGGGCAAGATGGCTTTAAACAAGATGCAGAGAAGATTTGATTTGGATAAAAAATTAAGTACTCCAGAAATTGTAATTTCATGTGCATTCCTTTCCTTCCAGGAGTGTTTTCAGATTCCATTAAACACACCCAGCTTTGTTGTCCTATGTTCTTTGTGGATACAAAAAAAAAAAAAAAAAAAAAAAAAAAAAGTAGAGACTGTTAGAACCAGCTTAGAATCTAACAGTTGATATGTAATAATAAAGTCAGTCACATTTTTCATTGTGAATTTTATCTACATTTGTTGGTTGTAGTAATGTAGTTGGACAGTAAACTTATGGAAGAAGGACCTTCTTGGTGCCACACCAGCATAATTTTGTTGTGAATTTGTCAATATGGTTTCATTTAAGTTCTGCTTACATGTCCTACGGTACTTGTCAATACCATGCTGGGGTGTGAAATAAGCGATAGACACAAATATCTTTTTACAGGACACGTGGTCTGACTGTCTCTGTTGGCAGCACGGAGAACACATCCCCAGTTCCCTACCAGAGAGTACAGAGGAAAATAGTTTTGGTCTCCTTCCTTTTCTCTGTCCTCTTTCCATTATCCCATATGAAATGAAATGCAGTACTCCTAACAAAAAGTTATAGCTTTTTTTTCCAGATAAATTAAACAATAGCATTTCTGCAATGGATTGGTGCATGTTCAAACGAGTTTTGTGTTTTGTGGTGTTTTATTGATTTTATCTTTGTTCAGTATGACTCTCTGATTTTCTTTCTAGAACTGAGCTACAGGATCTTCTGCTTTCTATTCCACAGACCTCTTGAAATTGCACATCTTTCTTTGTTGTGCAGTCTAATGTCACTTGCCTGTTCAGAGGCAGAGCAGGACAGCAGTGAAAGTCAGTTTGTCATTTTGTGTTGGATTGTGCACTTCCTTTCTCCCCGCTCAGTATATGCCTTTAAATATAAAGTTCAAACTAGCTCTGCTATACAGAGACCTGTTTCTCTGTTTGTTCACACATGCTTTGTGTTGGGCATACAGACAAATTATAAATGGAACTTTGTTCTTTTTTGTTTGCAGCCTCTTTAGTTCTGTGTGGTTGATAGTTTTAAGTATGCATAGAAATAAGCAAACACTAAAACATATGAATCCAAGTACTGACCTCAGTTACATCACTGTAAATCTGGACAGGAACTGTTATCATTCAGTTTTATGCTGGTGCTATTAAGATAAAGAAAGGGAGTGATTTATTAGTGATGAACAGAGTTTTTATAGTCATCTCAGTCTTGCACAAGTTCATAGGTTGTTTAAGTACCAATACTCACAGATTTAACTCCTTCTTTTATTATGTGGAAAAAAAAACTCTAAGGCAGGTCATTCCTTGCACAGTAAGTGAATGGTATGTAAGGGTGTATGAATTAAAAGTCCTGTTATTTGAGGAAATTATTTTTTGGATTTTCTTTAAAGTCTCATAGCTCTTGTACAATCCTTAATTCAACTAGTTTATTATTTTTATGCAATATTTTTGTCTGATATGTATCACTATTGCATGAGCATATCCTTGGCTTAAAAGAGGACCATTAGCAAGACAGTGAACATATTTGTAATTTCTTTCAGGGATACAGACATATAAATGTGTTGTGACACATTTTCCGGACACCTCAAGAAATTTTAATTAACATTCAAAAACAAGGGAGGGAGGCACAAGGAAAACTTTTTTCAGGGGTATTGATTGTGATTCCAAAGTATCACTGCTGCTTGGTCTCTTCTTGTCTTTTCATTTGTAGCTCTCTGTATTTTTTCAAGCTGTAGTGTAAAGGAGAGAGATAAACAGATAAATAAATTTGCACGTGTAGCAGGAATAAAGAATAATATATGTGAAGAAAAAACACTTCAGTCTAAAAACTTTTGTCTTGGTTACTTTAAATATTTAATGAGCATAAAATACTGTGATCTTATGTCTTTTGAATGGTGTCTAAATAAATTAACATTGTGAGATATACTTAATTATTTTATCGATGAATGTTTTGAACATTTTAAACATTTTTATTGTGCAAAAATGAAACTTTTGTGAGAAAACTGCCCATAAAATAATTTTAATTAAAAGGTCACAGAAAACACAGGAATGACTGCTGTTATAAGGCCTGAAGTCTGTGTCGATATTATCTTGTTCACTGATCACTGACTCTGAATAAACTGTATAATTTCTCCTTAAATGGGCACCACAGTCATTTAATATTTAAGAGAATTGGAAGGCTCAAGATATATTTATCAACCTCAACAGAACAAAAGTAAACTTTTAGGAGGAATTCCTAAAAAATAAATGTTTTAAAGAAGGTTTCTGGTTTCTGGCATTCTGAAAAACTGTTCAATGTCCAAGAGTATAGCATGGAAGATATCGAGTGTATAATTTTTATACTAATATAAGCAACACATAGGAATTTTCCTGAGATACACATATAAATATATGCAAAATCAAGGCCTTAAAGCAGCCTGGAAATGCTTAGCTTGCTTGATGTCTACAGCTTTTCAGAGCAGGTACTATTTTTACTTACCTGAAAGTGGTTTTTATCTTGACATGCATATATAAAAATTTTATGAGTTCCAAGAATCTGTGAGAAATTATGCAAGTATACTCTGGGGGGAAGGGGCACAAAATCTCCTAAAGGTGGATGTTTAAATAATACAGAGAAATTGTGAACTAACACCAAATCCTTATTGAACAGCTCATGGAGAGTGGTTCTTTCAAACACACTGAGTTGAGAGCTCTAAAATATTAAAGTGATTTCTGATGTCCAGCTTTAAGGCAATAAAAATAGATCTTCAAATTTTTATGTATGAATACTGAGCTTTTACAGTAATAAAGACCATCAGGAGGATGCTGCACATTTGCAGACCTACAGTTTTCTGTGCTGGTATGCTACACATATGTTTCCTACTTATTTATATAGTGCCAAGTCCTGTGTTTGAAGTGGAAATTATTTGATGAAGATGTTTTTATGTACACTATTAAAGCATGTTATACATTGGTCGAGACAAAGACAGAGATAACTGGCATGTTAAGGTACAGAAAGTATATTTGGTCTTAGACCAAATGTACAAATATACATTTTTGGGTATACATTGTTTCAAAAGATTAGATGTTTCTATTAAGCAATTATTTTCATGCTTGTTACCGTTTATTGAAATTTAATAAACAGGTGGGTTCAGAATTTCTCCCATTTCTACCTGGGTTTATTCTATCTTCACTTGAAACTCCCCTATAATCTAGTTCCACTTCACCTTCCTCTCTTGTGCCAAAAATCCCAGGCTGTTTTGGGTATTGACCTATCTTGGACAACTGTAGATTCCCCAAAGGGTCTCTGAGAAAATAACTTCATGCTGTATAATATTCACATATAATTAATTGAATAATTTATTTAAACAAGTGAACCTATTGCATAAAACTTTCCTATGATTTTGTTATTGTTTCTCACAACAGAATCTGCTGCAGAGGGGGATGAGGATTTCTGACTTGGGCCAGAATGTGATGCTGCAGCTGCCCTTGTAGAAGAGCCTGAGGAGAGAGGAGGGAAGAAGACCAGGATGTGTACAGATTAATTCACATCCTTAGATAAGTAACCATTTAGTGTTATTTCTTATATTCAAAAACATTTTAGCAGATTTACAGGTTTTAAAAACTTTAATGCAGTACTTGTCTTTGGAAGTAGTTTTACCTTTCCACTTGGTTTTAAAGCACATCAACTTCTCCATTTTAACAGACATGCAAATTCAACAGGCAGCCCAGCTTAATAGGCTATGCAGAAGATGACCTTATATTTACAGGATAAAACCAGCATACTTTTAATTGAACCATGCTTGTTGCTAATACAAGCTCCAGCTCAGCCCAGCAGCTGTAAAAGAAATTAATTCATTTAAGTTCCCTATTGAACCAGCAGCTCGTGGATAGAGAACTGCTTGGGTGTTTCTTGGGTTTTGTTTTTTGATTTTAAATATGTGATTGGAAAAAAAAAATAGCTGGATTTTTGTGATTGGGAATTCCACCTCTCTCCAGGCATGTGGTCTTCCTGTATGTCATAAAGATTATTCTAACTTTAATTTTACATTCAGTTCTGACTGTAAAAGCCTTGACAGCTTTCAGACAGAAAAGTTATTGCTTTTCTCATTCTGAAGTCTGCCACACTGAGGTAGGCGGAATTTTATTAAGATTTTAAGGTATCTTTATCACTGTTAATGTCATAAAATACTATGTGATAGCAGCTAATTGTTATGCTACATACTTGAACTCTCTGCTCACTGACATAGAAGATCTCTTTGCTATTCCAGTAGTAAATATTATTTCTGGTCTGTGTAGGCCTATTAATTGACTCTCTCATGGTTCATCATAGTTAAAGGAGGATCTTACTGGTTGTTGCAGTTTTCACTCAAGTATAACATCTTGCATGTCTCCCACCCCACTTAGTCCAGTAATCTTCTCTGCCCCGTACATGACAGACAAAAGTTGGCTTGTTTGTGTTAGCCTGGGGTCAAACAGGACCAAAATTGTCACTTTTGTGGCATTCAGGATCTTATCATTCAATAATCTTCCTTGAGAGGAACACTCTCTTAATAAAATGCAATATAAACTCCATGAGCTCAAGAATGCCAATATATTTTTTATGACTCTTTGGGAAATATAATGGGCACCAAGACAGATCCATATTTATAGTGGCCTGTGGAAGTGTAGTAGAGAGGGAAAACAGAGAAGATTTAGGGAGATTGAGAAGGTCCAGGTAAAAATGTGGAAGACTGGAATACATGTTCTATAAATATATCAAACTCACAGCCCGAAAAAGAGGCATCAGAGCACATTTGCAAAATTTCAGGCTTGGTCCCAGCTGTAGTTTTGCTGCAGTTATTGTCCATGAAGCAGAGTTTTGTACCCTGTGTTGTGATATTTTACTTTTTTAACTTTTATGGGTGGTCCCTTCAAGATCATCAATTTTAATATAAAAAAAATCAGGAAAATGAAAAATTAAGCAAGTCGTTGTTCTTTTGCTGAGTATATCTGATATAACACCATTTGGAACTGATTAATGTTTATTTACCAGCCCTACGTGAAAAATACATACCTTGTGGTTCTTACAGCCTAGAGTGGAATGGAAGTGGATTTTAACCTGTAAAGAGGGATGAAGTGCTTCTCTCATGTTTGCAGTGGAGCTATTCCCACTCTGACCATGAATTCTGCTCAATGACAGCTCCTCCAGGGGTGATAAATGTTGTACAGGTGTTATTGGGGGCATTATTTGAGATGCTGAGCAGGTGTTGTTTAAATTGTAGGTGAGAGGATGTGTTTGAAAGGTGGATTTTACAAATATGATTCTGGAAAATGAGAACATTCCGGATGGTCACAGCTGCATTCAGTGTAATGTGATTTTTTTCTCTCTGTGTTGCTGGTTTTGTCTGACTTGATCTTTGAAGTACTAATTTGGTGCAGAATCTGTCTCATAATTTTTATGTTATATAGAAAAATTAGTTGAAGTTAAACTGATACTGTCCTATTTAAAAAATAAAAATATTTACCTGTCTGATAGGTAAGAGCAGTATACTAAAAGAAAAGGAATTTTCCTTTCAAGTGGGTGTTTCATCCAGGAAAGCTAACCAATGGAAAATGGATACTTTCCACAAGATGGCAGTGTAAGTGCATTTTTTTTGGCTTTCCTGAGCTAAAACCCATTGTTCTGCAAAACCGAAAAGAGGATTGGAGTAAGTTATCCATTTACAGCTACAAAATAATTACTAAATGTTGTATTAGTGTAGTTATTAGTAGTGTATCAGATCCTGGGTGATACAGAATTTCAGTAACTTCCATTACCACTGGGTTTTAGTATCATTTGTTTAAAATACATGTGACTGTTTTCTCGCCGTTTGTTTTGTGATCAGAAGACATAACCACTCTAAGAAATGAGGATATTATATTTTGAAAATACCTGATAAAGTCGAATCTTGCAAGCTGGACAGTCAATGCTACTTTTCGGCTGAATTTGGTTCACCAAATGTTTGAAAACAGACTTCTGTGCATTACTGTATAGTCAGAATTTCTATTTATATAGACCTTTGGTCCTTTCCTTGGATACCCATCTATTTGTGTGTGACTTCTTAAAGGCCTCATAATGCATTCAGTGCTCTACTTGTTATTAAATGCCGTATATGTTACAAGCTTAAAAGCAAGGTAGGATGCTCTTAAATAATAGAAACTATGATTTGAAACTATTCCCTGCATGTTGCATGGGGGAGATTTCTGGTTTGATTTTTTTTTTTTTCTTTTTTTTTACTAAAGGCATGGAGTTAACATGGTGATATCTTTATTCAGTATAATAAAAATTCTTTGCTGATAAGTGCTCCAGCTGGCTTTTGCACACAGTGCTTGAGCATTTACTGTTAAGGTTAAGTGATGTTATTTTTAAAATGTAAGTTACTTAATTTTCTGGAATTTAAATAAAGTAAACTCCCAGGACCTGTTTTCCCAAGTACCTGAAAAGGCCGGAAAATAATAAAGGTCAAACCACGGTCAGTGTTCCTTGCCCAAATAGGTCATTAAGAGTGTATTGAATCTCTAGTGTACAATTTCTGTTGGTTTCAGTTTATAAAATTATCATTGAAATAGAAGTGATAGAAAGTTTCTTGGATTTTTTTTTTGAGGAATGTATGAGTACCAAATGATTGCTACACAGTGCAATCTGAGAAGATTGAGCTAACCAGCTCAAATGTGTTTTAAAATCCCATTAATTTGCTGTTAAGCTGGTTTTCTCCAAGTTGAGGGTAGCAATAGTGAAAAGCCAGAATATGAAGACTTAGGCTTCCTACAACTTGATTTGATTACAGGCATGGGAACGTGGAAAAAAATTGAGGGGTTCTTCGGTAAGAAGGAACCATCTTTCATCACCATGTAAAATGTAATGGTGTTTATCTCTGTTGAATACCTTGAATACAGCTATGCTGTAGCTGTGCACAAAATCTATTCTACAAATAGAATAGTCTTGGAGGCCTAACAAGTTTATCTTTGTCCTTTTGGCTTATTTCTTGTCTGGCTGGCACAGCCAAATCTGTATGGGTTTCAGGGAAGTGTTGAGGCTTTTAGTGCTTTACACAGGTATGTTACTGATTAGCAGTACAGCTGTTTTGTGTATTATATGTATCCACAAGTGTAGTGAGGATGGAAATAACAACTTGACAGAGTATGGAAGATAAATCAAACATATTCTATCTCAACAACCAGTGAATTTTGCAAAAATGTTTATTATTTTGGTGCCCAGTAGGATTTGTGTTACGCTACCTAGGTTATCATACAGTTTCAGTATGCTTCTTCCATTTATATCAGCTTCCGATGTTCAGGAATTTCACTAGTTGACTGACAATTATTGTACTGAAAAGTATTTGGTAATATGTTTGTCAGTGAAGTCATGGAAACTTACTGTACAGGTTAACTACTGATGTTTGTTTAATAGATTTCAGTACCTTGTTGAGGTCTCAGTCACTGCCCTGAAGAATTTACAATCAGAGATACGTAGAGATAACAAACCCGCTTTGAGTTTACTTGGTGAAAATTGTTAGCCAAACCAAACATGACACACCAAGCATGACAGATAGCATACATTTTGCATTCCAGCTTTAGTGAAGCAGTGAAAATAATTCAAATTTATAAATTTAATACAGGAAAAATAATATTGGAATTAGGACTGGAGGAATATTGTGGAAAATGAGGTAGCTTTCATTGCCCAGTGAAAGCTTTAAAAGGAGCAGATTTTTATATTAAAAAATTATAAAAAACGTTGGAGACATGATTATTTATTATTCAGAGCAAACCGTTTACATAAAGAAGTGGCCCAGAAAGGGTTGAGCTTCAGTATTGTGTATAAAAGTCAGGATGAGAGAATTGAAGTTTAATACTGGGAGATTTTCACTTATTCCTCACCATTTTGATGAAAGAACTTATACGAACTTTGTGTGGGAAATTACGTTTTTGATTGCCTTCACAATAGATTTTTTTTCCTGAAAGCAATTTGTCTCATTTCGTTTATTGGGTCAATGAGGCCCTGTCCTGGAGCTGTGTCACATAGTGTGCCAATTTCTTGGCGAGCTCAATGCCAGCCTGCTTGATTCTCAGTTTTCTGTATTTCAGAACACACTACTCCATCACATCAGTATCAGTACTTCACAGAGCATTCAAGTGCAAGTCCCTTATAGTTATGTGTGCTGAAATAGGTCCTTGAATTTTAATCAGACTTAAAGCTGTCCTTTCATATCTCATCTAACACTGATAGTGATGTATTTTATCACTTACAGAGAATTACTGTACATAAATTGAAAGTCTTGTCAGTAAAACCATTGTTATCTATGTAACAAAATAGTTACAGATTCATTGTCAAGATCACCTCAATTCTTGCTCAGTTTTACTGAACAGATTTATATTGGCTTTGCGCAGTTAGATGGAAAAGATAAACAAAACACAAGAAATAATTTGTTTCTTTATTTTCAAATTTGAAGATTAATAAGGTAGATTAATTGAGTAAATCCAGATTTACCTCATTCATCTTCAAATGTTCTCATTTGTTCAGATGACAAAAGCTTCATCAGAAGAGAGAAAATTGCAGGGGAAAGCTATGTGTTCTAAGGAAAGAATCTTTTCAGTCTCAAGAGCTTGTAAAAGGAATTTTCATTTACAAAACCCAGACAAGTAGCTCTGGGAGCTTTGAGGACATGAATTTAAAAGGGCAAAAGCAAACCACTTTTATACACTGGTAAGTAGAAGGAAGAGCCATCAGAATTGTTAAAAAAGTAGGCATTGGAAGAAAATTATAAGAAAGAAGGCTTAGATAGCCTTTTCAAAGAGGGGACATGGTTTATGGGGTAGAGGAAAAATACATCACTCTCTACAATTACCTAACGGGAGGTTGTAACTAGGAGGGGGGGTCAGTCTCTTCTCCCAGGTAACAAGCTATAGTACAAGAGGAAATGGCTTCAAGTTGTGCCAGGGGAGGTTTAGATTGGATATGAGTAAAAATTTCCTGACCAAAAAGACTGCCAAGCATTGGAACAGGCTGCCCAGGGAAATGGTTGAGTCACCATCCCCAAAGGTGTTTAAAGAGGTGTAGATGTGGTGCTCGGGGTCAAGGTTTAATGGTGGACTTGGAAGCACTAGGTTAGGGATTAGAAAAGATGTTCTTAAAGGTCTTCTCCAACCTAAGCGATTCTATGATTGCTGAGTGATCCAGAGCATGAGAGAATATGCATAGGTCCTTGCACAGAACAGGACATCAGACTTAAGGAAGGTAATTTCTTGGAATAAAATAAAGCCTGCTTTTCACTGTGAGAGGGAAGAGGGATAATTACTAGCAATTAGGTTTATCCTCTACAATAGCTATGTTTGTGAATATAGAATGTAATAATGCAGGCAAACCATCAGGTCTGCTAATTCAGTTAAATTCAGAGGCAAATTTTTGAATTTTCATTTACTAAAGGAGATATGAGAAGCAGTGAAAAGTATCTGATTTTTTTTAAAGAGTCAGGAATAACTTATTTCTTCATTTTTTATTGTCATTTCATCCATGTCCAATAGAATGGAATTATGTTATTTTATTTAATTATTTTTCATATTCAGGTCACTTCAATTAGAAAAATGCATCCAAGGAGTTTGTGCATTGCAGTCTAAGCATGCTCAGGAGTATGTTTTAATTTAGATGATCTCCCCAGTTTGTGGATTGATGGACCCACATGTTATTCTCCTTTTCAGTTTCCTAGCGGGAAAATTTAGTGTGAGGAACATGAAATGTGAATGTGACATGAATAAAAAAAAAAAATCAAAGAAAAAATCCCAACACAAAAAATATCACCAAACCCAAGAAACCGGCTCTGCAGGAGTGGGTGTCCTGGGTTGTATAAGATATGCACAAAGTATTCTATCACCATTTTCATGAACTGTTGAAACCAACTGCTGAAGCAGTGTTCTCCCCTCCTTCTTCTGTTAATGTGTCTTCTGTTAATGGGTCTTCTGTTAATGGCCTGCTGCATGACTCATAGATAACTCCCTCCGGGAGTTATCTCTCTTTAATGGGCCATCAAGGACCCCCTGTATGACTCATTATCCCATTGTGAGATGCTCCGCCCAGGGGGAGGAGCCAAGCATTCTCACCTGGATATAATCTGGGATTTGGGACAGTACAGGGGCCCTTACCCACTGGATTCCCAGAGGATCAAAGCTATCAGACCTTTGTACGGGATCACTGCTTCCATCATCTCACTCAGGTTGTATTCTGACTGTCAGTGATCTTTTCTATTATTGCATTTATTCTATTTTACCCTTTTTTCTTCTTATTAAATTGTATTTCTGACTCGGAGCCTCTCACTCATTTTGCTTTCAAACCACTACAGTGGGATGTTAGTCTAGAGCAGAGGCAGTAGACCATGTAATCATTAGAGCTGGGTAGGGGTTGTGGCTGTATTATCTGTGCCATGGATATTTTGTACCTGTTGAGAGTACTGTACTTTGATGGGAATCACAGCAGGAGATTTGTGACCTGGAGCTAAATAGTCCATTAAGGGATCATGCTACTGCATTTTTTTTGCTTCTGTGGTTCCTGAAATCCTAAAGTAAAGGGGTATTTAGCTAATAGGTCTGAGGAATAGCACCCTTTATTTTGCATGTTTCTAGTATAGTAGTTCTGGAGTTGTAAAGACTCATGTGTGGAGCCCTGCCAATCCTGACTTACTCTGGATCTTATTAAAAGCACCTCCCATATGTGGTAGAGTAGGCTTGCAGCATCATCCTTTATTACCAAGTATGCACACATTTGCAATATGTCCTCCAAAATTCTGGAGAAAATGTAATGATGAAAATTATCTCTAAAGGTCACAGTGCATTTCCCCTTGTTTATCTTAAAGCAAGAGAACGAATGAGGAAGCTCCTGGCTGATGATGTGCTGCTTGCAGGTGAATAATTCCCTTCTCTGTTTCCCTAGAACTTCATAGGGCTCTTATTTTCTAATTCAATCTCAATCACTCAACAGCAATATATTGTTGAGAGCTATCAAGTGTCTTGTCTGGTTGTTAATCTTTTAACAAATATATTTCATATTTCTGATTTTATGTTTCCATTTTCCCATACATCCTGGCATCATACAATGTTCACAAGCAACATGCTCTTTGGGATGAATCACATGTGTTAGAATGCTAGTAATATGAACTGGAGTATCTCACTGGAGTCCCTATAGTAGTAATAATAATAATAGTAATAATAGTAATAATAATAGTAGTAGTAGTAGTAGTAGTGAGTATGAGTCAGTGCGGGAGTGGCTAAGATTAACGCAGGGTTTTGAGGAGCCAAGAGATGATTCATCCTTTGAAATAAAGAGAAGCTGCTAATAAACATTAATAGACATTTTCAGATTTGTTTGCAGCATACCAGCACTCGCTGTAGATCCTGAGGAAACAACATGAGGAACTGAGAATGTCATACTAGCAGCAGTTTTATAGTTAATGACGTATGCATGTTGATTTGTCACTGCTGTAGATTTTGGCACTCTCTACTGTCAAGGTACAGCAAAAAACCTTACTGGTTTTGCTACTGCAGCAGCTTTTTTTCACACTCCTTAGTGCTGTTCTTTTGCACTTGAGATTTGCTGGGTGTTTCCCCAAATTTCTGAAAGCTAAGTGCAAATCAACAACAACTACACTAATTTATAGTATTTAATATGGCAAATGACTCAAATAGCAAGAAAGTCACTCAGATGTAGATTCACTGGACAGTAGAATAAATTTGTTCTCCACAGAGTAGATGTGTTTGCTCCTCCTTTATGCATCTCTGCCAAATCATTTTAATTGGGACCTCATGCTACTCTGCCTTCTGTGACAGTCACTCTGAACCCTCTATTTCCTTATTGTGACAGTCACTCTTGGAGCCCCTACTGCCCTGAAGCCATCTTCACAATAAAATGCTGAACTGTACCTGACTGTTGGCCACGTGTTCCCAGCTCATGGAGAACTCACTCGCTTCAGGTGAAAAACAGTGTGATGTTTACTTTGCTCAGCTGTCAGGCAATGTCTTTGACTTCCTTGTTGATGTGGCCACTTGCTAGAGAGGTTTTATGTTTTCTAGTCACTGCATGTATTTGTACTGGTTTTATCTGGTCAAAGGAAAGACACAGGTTGGAGTCAGACTCGAGAGTATCGTGATAAACTCCAATTGGTATCCAATGACATAGATCTTTCTGCCTCAGGAATTTCATTCCTCCCTCTGCATTGCTCAGAGTGGGAGCTAGTCTGATGTGTCACAAACTGTCATCTTTTCCTGTTACATTTAATGAACTTACAACTGCTGCTTTTGTTGTCTGTGTAGTGCCTCAGACCATGGTAGCCACTGCTCTTTGTCCAGTCAAAATAGTTTCATCTTGTAAACTAGTAACTTATCTTTCTTTCAGAAACAAAAAGAAAACACCGATGATACTTCTACTGGTCATGCCTGTTCATGTCCTTGATTTTTTTGAAAATTATTTATTAATATATTTTTAATATCAGCCATTTAAGTTGGCCAACGCCTACTGCACAAAAAAAAGATATGACAGGCACTTTCCTTAACAAAAATACACTCTTGTCATCTGGGTGTCTGTTAAATTAATCTTTTTGATATGTGCTCTTAAGCTACAGTTTTGGTGTTTTTTTAATCAAGAAGAAAAAAACCTGTAATTTTCATTCCAATTCTTCTTCTGCATTATTGGTTTCTCCCTGACCTTGTACCTCCTTTGAGACTACCATTCACACACAAAAATGTCCAGGATTTTTCTCAGCTTTCCTATTTGTCTTCTTGAACAGAATTCTCCTGTGCGAAGGTGAAAATACTCAGAAATAATTTTGCAATTTGTCATCTCTTTTAGTGCTCAAATATCTCAGATTCAATGTGTACACTGTTAAATGTTCATTAGTTCTCTTCTCTCTCAAAAAAATAGATTGGCTTGAGATCTTGAAGTAGCTATTCAGGTTGTGTCTGTGTATGTCTGCTTTCACATGAAAAATTTATTAAAAAAATACTGTGAGGTACACGCCTGCCTTTAGAATTTGATAATGTTTTACTTTCTTTAAGTGAAAAATGTTGAATAGATAGTGATTTCAGAGACTGCATCTACCCCCCTCATATTTTTTTTCTCTTTTCGTGGCTTATAACAACTTTATTTATAGATGGATTTGAGCTGACTCAGTTGCATATTTGACCTATATCTTGCCAAAAATTTTTATATGTTGTGATCACTTCTTTGTTGATGTTTGTGAGTGTATTGGTTTTGGCTGGGATAGAGTTAATGTTCTTCACAGTAGCTTGCATGGTGCTGTGTTTAGTATTTGTGACCAAAACACTGTTGATAACACAGGATTGTTTTCATTATTGCTGAGTAGTGCTTACCCAGAGTCAAGGTCTCTTCTATTTCTGTCCTAATGAACTTGGAAGTATTGTGCTGCATGTGAAGAGTTTATTGATCTGCCCTTCTTACCTATTCAAAAGTGGGTACCCCTTGGCTTCAATGAATAACCTGTTCTCATACAAAATATTCAGTGTATGAGCAGCTACCACATAAGAAAGCCCAGTGCAATTATCCATAAGATAGAAGGAATTAAGAGCATGTAAATATTATTTTGTTTAAAAGAAATGTAAAACAATACTTTTGTGATCAGTGAAGTGATTACTACCTTTTTGTTGTGCTGCAGGTTTTATGAAATCAACAGTTTTGTCCTGACTAACAACTTTTCAGAAAAAGGGAGTTGTATTATTGTAATAACGTGTAATATTGGTGAATTTCTATCCACCACTAGCACTAGGAATCCTTCTACCTTGGAAGCTGAATTACTTTGTACAAGTACTTTATTTTTATTTCTCAAACTACCTACTTATTACATGTTACTTCAGTGGCATTCAAGCAGATTAACTTTCTTTCCCTTTCAGGTTTGAATACACAAAGTATAACACTTCTCTTTTCCCAGGTAGAATTGGTAAGTGTTAACTGTATGTTACCCAAGAAAACTATGCAGTTTTCTCAGGTTGAGGCATCTTTCTCCACACCTTCTTACAAAAGAACTCAACTCTATTTAATTAGCATTGACGTGATATCCACTGATGATTGTACAGAGTGTTCAGAGATCTTTGTGTTGCAATGTGGTGTTTCTTTTCATTGTGGGATGACTCTGCACTACTGGCCTCCATCATAACAAATTAAAGTTTAACCCAATCATGTTCTGGAAATAACGGGGTTTGTCAGTTATCACTACACTTCTGTGTAGGGATAGAAACCTTCCTTTGTGGAAAGTTGCAGCTTGAATAATTTAATGGGAAAAACTGTAACCATTTTAGGATTTCTGGATAAATGGTTCTCAAACAATAATTAACAACATCTATATACACACCCCAATGTTCATATTGTTGAACATGGAGTGAGAAGTAAGGGAAAGAAGAACAGGTGAGAGAAATGAGAATCCAGTTGTCTTTATGCTGAAGATATATTGGATTCCTAGTAAGGTAGAGAAAGGATCAGAAAATTGCAAGACTATTTAATATGAAGCTCTCAGGCACATGGAGGCAATTGGGTTTTTTTGGGATGTTTTTTTTTTTCTTCTACTCTAAACAGTAGACTAATACCCTCCAATTAAATGTACATTTCGGAGTGGGAACATTCCTGTGGCCTTTTGAAAGCCAGACTTGAGGTGATTCATAGTAAGACTCTCCTTTCTGGGAATCCTGAATAAATCAAAATACTTATGGAGAAAATAATGTAGATATCCAGCATCCTGTAAGACTGAACAGTGCTGCTCAAATTCTTTTTATATGATCTACTTTCATTCAGCTAATTCTGCATAAAATGATACTGCCACATGAAGAGGATATAAACATTATACTTCCCCTCCTATTGTGAAATAAGTCTTCACACTGTTCTTAGTTTGGAAATTTAAAGTACATTAGTCAGTTACTAATTATTTATTAAACAAAAGGGTTGGTAGTATCAGTTATTTTGGAAGTTTGCATGGCTGTGCTGGTTGCCAGAGCATCTCACACTAACTGTGAAAAATTTTCCTTTACTTTCAGAGCACTTGATAGCCTCTCTCTTTTCCTTCTCTCTATTTTGACATTCAGCTGTGACATGGCCTGCATCTCTGTCTATTAGTTTAGGTGCAATAGTGAGGAATTATTTAGTATAATCCAGTGATCTGCAGTTCAGTACAACACGATGAAATCTGTAAAATAAATTTGAATTTATGAAATCTTCTTGAGAGTGAAATCTATGAAGAAAGGGACATTTGATATCAGTTATGGAAATCCCAACATGGTAGATTTTTGTAGAACAATCTTGTCTGGAAAGTCCTGTCTGTATGGAGATGTGCTGGATGATCTAACCCAGCAGGATCTGGCTAGGATTTTTTTGGAATGGCATAGAAGGACTGGATGCAGAAGATAAGGAGAAAAGTTAACTTTGAAATCCTATATTACTGTTTTAATCATCTGATATGATAATATCCAGCAACAAGAGGAACATAAACTGGTATTAAGGAGAATTGCTAAATTAAAAGTCTCTCCAAAGTTTCACCTAAATCATTCTACTAGGTTTCTTATTTCTTACTCAATATGTGAACACTTTTTCACTATAACTTTTTCTAAACTTTTCTAAAAACTGACTTTTTCACTACAAATTTTATTCACGCAACATCAGATATCGGTGAATAATATTTTTGAAGCTTTTGATGGAGAAAGTTACATGAGTTTGCAAAGGATGATGTTATTATAAAGCTTATTTAAACTTATTTTATGCTTAATTTTCTTTTCAGTTTTCTCAGTGGAAATATTCAACATTCACACGGAAAAAGCTCTTTTTTCAATTTTCTTTCTCAAATCACATTTGAGATTACTTCGAAGAAATCATGACTTCTTACAGGTAAGCAGAGTATTAGGGCTGTGGAAAAAAATTAAATTGTTCTTTTGGTTGGCTTCACATTGTGCCTTAAGAGTTATATGCATTGTTGGAAGGGTCTCAATGACTTTTCCAAATTGTGTTGTCTGATGCTGGGAAGCAGCACCAGGTTCACCAATAAAGTAGAGAGTGTGATGGAATCTACTTTGATGTTGCTAATACATTTCCATTAGAAAGTTGTGTAATAATATCTAATAAATTCTGAGTTTTATGATGGCCAAATACATTGCATAATTTGAATATCATTGATATATCTTGAAGGTGGTTGTAGCGTAGAAACATGGTACAATTTGTTTCTGGCAATCCTGCACTAGAAGTGTGTCTTTTGCCTGGGAAAAAGAACGGTCTTCTATTGTTAGGCAATAAAATTGAGTAAGAGATGGGATCTTGTGATGTGATGAAGAAATGAGATGTTCTTTTGGAAATACTAGGATATGTTCTTTCGGAATACTAGGAGGTCAAGAATTTTCATGTAACATCAAAGCCAAAGGACTAAAGAACAGGCTGCTCCTTTGTAGAGGTAACAAGATTGTTTGTACTTTTTTTTGCAGTTGTTTTGATGTTAGTTATCTTCTAGACATGAATTTCAGAGGGTGGGAACAGCTGTCCATGTTGATAGGGGTATCTTGTTACTGTTGCCTGCTTTCTTCTGACAGTGATAGTGACTGTTATCAGAAACAGGATATGGAAGTTTGACAATTCCTGTGTACTCTCATACATCCACTGTTTACGTAAATCAGAGGGAAATACTTTCACTCTGGCCTGCTTGTAGTTTTAATGGAGAAAAGATCCAAAGAGACTAAATAAAAAGCCTGCATGCCAGAAAAGTGCTTCATTAAACATGCAAGAGAAGTTGCATGCATTTCAGACATATAACTTTTTTACTAATTTTTTCTTTCCTCACCCTGTAGGAGGATAGAACACAAAAAACTTTCCTGTCCCAATTTCAGGGATTTCATAATAATTTTGATTCCTGTTTTTCTGTTTTAAAAAATCCAAACACTGTAAAATAGCTGCTGAATATTCCCACTAGTGTACTCTGCCCAGCTGTAGTCAGTTTTGGTGCTTAGGATCTGCCCTGTTTCCAGTGACTGAAAATGATAGATTTTCCAAATTTATTGGATTTTTTCAGTATAAATTTATTACCTTGCATTGTATTGCATTTTTTTTTTTTTAATGTGGAAGTGTTTTAGGAAAAAGAACAAGATTAGAGTATGCAGAGTGTTCCCCAAAAGCCCAGCATACAACAGGACGCCAAGATTGCAACAGATAAGGAATGTCATTAGGAACATAGCTCAGGGCTATTCTGACTTGTGGCCATAAATGCAGGAAGTAATTTTCCTCCTGGATCTTTTTTAAATATAGGAACAAAATAAAAGTCTGATGATTGCAGGTATAGTGTGTGGGAGATACTAAAAGGTCATATAAATATCTGGGCAATAGGATGAAGGTGCATGTATACTAATTCGTAACTTCTAACTGTTAAATTTTTTCGGATGTTACCACTAATCCACCAGCATCTGTGATGAAATTACATAACTTCTTATTAGCACTTCCTTTCTTAACAGTCAAATAACGTGGTAGGATGTCCCTGTTCTTATGCTTCGAACAGTATGTTCACAAAATTGCTTAGAAAAACTCTTCAATTCTGTTTCCATTATGTCAACTACAAGAACTACATGCAGAAGCTTTAGGCATTTTAATAATTAACTGGAGAATTGTCAGGATTGATTAAAAAGCCCTGACAAACACCATGTATATGAAACAAATTAACCCGCTGAGATAATAAATGGAAAAAAAAATCCAGAACACTACCTTCTTCTTTAGTACAGATTAAATAGTGTATATGTTTCTCTCTACATGAACATTTGATATGTTTATGTCTATGAGGGTTTTTTTCCTATGATTAATAGGTAATTTCTAGTTTTTTATTTATAGCGAAACAAATAGTACTGTCACTGCTTTCTTATGAGCATTTGTTAACATTTACGTTTGTACATT
Source organism: Trochalopteron elliotii (assembly GCA_024734555.1). Taxonomy (NCBI): domain Eukaryota; kingdom Metazoa; phylum Chordata; class Aves; order Passeriformes; family Leiothrichidae; genus Trochalopteron; species Trochalopteron elliotii. The sequence continues at coordinate 258,564 of JANPWX010000276.1, read as the reverse complement.
ACATTCATGATCTTTAATCTCTCTATAAATATGTTCTTTAGAAGGACTTTTTTGGTGCTAAAATTTATTTGCAACTCTTGTTATTGTGTTTTTGACTCAACTACATTTTTCAGTTGTATTTCATTTAATGCTTGCAAATTAAAATTGGCATCATGTTAAGCAAAAAAAAATATAGTTTATTGCTTATCTGGCCATCTCATTTTCCAGTTGCACATTTCCTGCAGTTCACTGATTTTTCTTGATTTTTTTTAAAAAATTATATTTTATCTGTAAACATTTTTCCCTTACTATTTATTCTGCCCTTTAAATTAATTATTTCCCACATCTTTGTTTGTTGGAAATAATTAATTCAATAACTAAACCCTGAGGGCAAACCAATTGCCTTCATTTCAGATTCAGACAAGCATCTTCCAAAACAAACAGGAGGGAAATTCTAGTGACATAAACAGTTTACACATTACAGGAACTCTTCCTGTAAAAGTCAATCTGCAAATTGAAGTTCTTAGAATATGTAATCACAACACTCAGAGTGAAATAATCTTCTGTCTAGCTGGGAAAGGGGTTGATGTTCGTGATAATCTTGCAGGTTGTTTCATTTCTCAGTGTTTCCTAAAGAAAGTGCTATTTTGTTTTCCTCCACTAATTACATACTTGCTAGGTGCAAAGAGCAGCACTGGTTTGTATAAAAAAGACAGTTAAAGTGGTTAAAGAGCTACCCAGAAGTTTTATACAATGCTCCATAGCCACCAAGTGCCCATATGAATTTGCCCATACAAAATACTATCTCTTTTAAAGAAAATTGTAAAAGCTCATAGATTTCTTGAAGGCGGGACTTAATCTTTAATCTCTTCCTGCTTCAAGTGCTCCACTGTAATTCGTAGTCACTCATTTCTGCACAATCAAGCACAGAAACTAAAGAGTATGGTTCAATCATGTGAGAATAGGTGCTGTAATAAAACATAACATAGCAGTGCAGAATGTGATTAAAAGACTGGGCTTCCTGCAATGTATTTAATTTTGCTTAAACTTCTCTCTATCTTGACACCCAACAAAATGATGGATAGTAAAAGAAAAATTATGAATAATTAGCATTCCAGAAATCATACAATGGACTCGGGGGGAAAGCATGCAAGCAAATTAAGTAATGCAGATTTCATTTCATTAGGAGTTAGAAATTGTGTTGATCAATATATAAACAAAAGCTGGCAGTTAATTTTTAACTCAAGTGAAGAAAAATGTTTAAGTTGAATCAGTTGGTTTAAAAAAAAATTACTATGGTCCATTCCCTTAAGAGTTCAGCCCAGTCATCCTTCTGTGTCCCTTCCAACTCAGACGATTCTGTAGTTTGATGCACATTAGAAGGATGGAAAGTTGGCTTCAATGGCTCTAACTCTAGGCTGATTTTCCTAGAAGAGGTTCTCCTACATAATCCATATTCAGCAAAAACTGTGTTTCTGAAAAATGGATTCTTGGTAAGTGTTTTCTACTTAAGAGAAAGAGTTTTGGTTTTGTTGTGGTATTAGTGATGTAAATGTTTAGGGGCTATGTCAAAACGTGAGCTGAGTAAGAGATGAAACCAGAAAACATTGTGTAATATTTCTATTGTAACTTCTGGTATTATTTGGAATTCCCGTTTTATTTATTTTGACCTCCATTTTTCACTCAGTTTTCCAGTTAGAGTTTTAAATCCCTTTGCCAATCCCAGAGAGAAGCTGCTGGTACTAACTTCTGCAAGTTCCTCTTCTTCAGTAAGGGCATTTTGAGAAAGCAGTTTAGGACCAATGCTGGTGGTTTGATAGACCTAAGGACAGAGTAAATGGCTCCAACAGGCAGAGTAAATGGTTCCTGGACTGAGTGTGGTGTAGCAAAAAAATAGGAGAAGGAATGAGGTTGCTTGCTCCTGTAAACACAAACCATTTTTCATGTTCTAGTTCTGTCTTTGGCTGAGAAGAGCTTGTTGGTAGAAGACAAAGAGAGGACAGTCTGCTACTGCCTAAAGACCACACAGCACTTCATCAGTTTTCCCTGGTTTTCCATACACACTAGAAGAAGGTAATTTCTGCCAGTCTTACAACAGGAAGTCAGGATTTATAATGAATGTAATTTTTCTGAAGCAAACTTTTTTACTCAAACTAGGGCTACTGATTTTACACTATACTATTTCTTCTGAGAATAAATTTCACATGGAAATGTCCCAGAAAGTAAGGAATTCATGAGGCATTTTATTTGCAATGTTTCTCTTCATATTTTCTTTTTAGTTGGTTCATAGATCTTTCATATTCTTCTGCAGCATTGGCTGGTCCAAGGTTTATAATGAGAGAGAGGACATTAATATTTGTTAAAAAATGGTTTCACAGTGTACCAGAAATCAGCAAATTTTTTGGAAATTAATGATATACGGTATCCTCTGATTCAGAACATGCAAGTGCAGAGAAATTAAAGAATTTTTTTACAACAAACTACCAGCTAAAAAGCAGAGAAAAAAGCCTGAAGGTAAGGGAGGAAAAATTATAAATGTACAATTTAATTCCCTCAAAATTTCAGCAACCATAAATCAGCAAGTGTTATCTATGGTTTGGAAATGTAATATCTAGTTAATCTAATAGGCTTTTCTCCTTGGGCCAACTGTATGAAAGAAAAGCAGAACATGCAAGCCTGGTCATGTACTCACAAACATCTTTCTGCAAGATCAGGATGTGGGTTTGCCAGTCATCCTTGTGCCTCCATGATCCACACCAGTGGTGATGTCAGTGTTCCCTAGTGATATGAACTGGCTCAGCCCTCTGAAAGTTGTCACTCATGTTGTGAGGTACAAAGACTGTTGGATTCCTGTGGCACTTTGCCTGCAGCTGGCCTGTGTAGGGGAACAACTCATTGAGGAAGCCTGTAACAGGACCAAATGGGATGAGCATCTGGCAGTGACAGAAAAGGGGCAGCATGGGTATAGGCAGGTTCTTGATTCCATTGTCTCTTCCCTTTTAAAATGTCATCTGAAATTTCAATACTTCCTGTGTATTTAAGCATGTCCTCCAAAGCTGTGGCTTTTCAATAAGCCCACTTTTATTGCTTTTCTCTTTTTTTTACACAAAAAGCAAGAAGGTGGTATACTTTTGTTGTATTTTTTCTCATGGAGCCTATGTAGTAAAAGTTATCCATGAGCTGGAAAAAAACCCAAACAAACATGCACATGTTGCTCTATCTAATGTTTATTTTTGAAAAAGCTTATGAATCACAGGTGCTACAGGTCACATGTATATTACTACATGTTGCCGCAAATGATAGCAGAAACATGGTAATTCAGCCTTTTTATGAAGCTTCATTCATAGTAATGCAATGTGACCTTCAAAAATCTGTCTGACTACTTCAAGTGTTTACAAGAGAGTAAGGAAGGTATGGTGTGCTGTTACATAGATGTCTTTAAATATTAATAGAAAGAAAGTATCTTTCAACTCTTTACCCAGTCAGTTTCTTTCCTTCTAGAATGTATTGTACTTTGAAGTCTGATCTGTTTGCAATGTAGTATGATATCTGTGTGACAACTAGTGTTCATAAGAAAATAGAAATTGTATTTCAGTATCAGTTACTAGTTAAAAAATTAAATTTCTACCCCTGCACAATAGGGTAGTCACAGCACTTAATTATGCAGGGTCAAAGTGAGTTTCAGTTCCAAAGAGGTCATGGATTCTTGAGAAAAAAACAATATGAGTTCAGGCCCATAATGGTAGAAATGCTTTCTATGGTGAAACAGCATACATTACCGTTGAAATAGAAGTATTTTGGCCTGAGCTCCCTACCTGCAAAGGAAAATAATGTTAGTAATTGCACCTAATACTCCTGGTCTGAAACATATTAAAAAAATCAGGACTGTGTCTACCACTGACCATAAAATTTTCATATGAAGAGGTTCTGGGTTTCCCCTTAATGCTAAAAAAATGTTAAAAGTCTTTTCAACATGATGCTAGCACAGAAAACAGTATCTTCTTAGAAATCACAGGGAAAACAGAGGTATTAAAATATTTAACTAATTTAGAATTTGGTGTTCTAGTGTGAGGAATCCTGCCTTAATAAAGTAATCTCATTTAATTTCTTCACTGAAAAGGTTGTTAAGCACTGGAACAGGCTGCCCAGGAATGTGGTGGAGTTACCATCCCTGAAAGTGTTCAAAAAACATGGCTATGGCATCTGAGGACATGGTTTAATGGTGAATATGGTGGTGTAGCTGGGTTGACAGTTAGACTTGGTAATCTTAACAGACTTTTCTGACCTTAATAATTTAATGATTCTATAATTTGCCTTCCATTTTGAAAATCGTCTGCTTTTGCAAAGACAAAAAGTGCTGCATCTCCAAAAATTCTGCAGCAGTGTCGTCTGAATGTATGTTCCTTCCTTAGGCTTCCAATCCATTTTGCCCACTTGCTTTCCAAGCCTGGCAATGTGGTTTTTTTGATACAATTTGCAAGCTCTATAATTAGGACCACCTGTGGATGCATTTGCTTCATAGTCCAGATCAGCTGAACAATTCCTGCTGGTACCTAGGCCAAGAAAGGGGATGAGGAAGGCAGGGGCAGTAAAATCCCCACACCTCCTTCTGGGCAGAATTGATGTTGAAGGGATACACAAGGGTTCAGATTGTTCTATTCCATCCCTGTCTGTCATGTCTAGAGTTTCCTTATATTGTGGCCTAGGAAGCCCTCTGATGTGTTGGATACCTCCTCTCCACAACCATTTCCAGGCCAATGTAGGACAAACCCCTCCTCTTCTCAGACTAGATTAGATGTGTTTTTTCTGTTCCCCAATGGTAACTCAGAAGCAATGAAAGCATTGTGTGTGGTGCCCTCATGCTGCCAACGCTGGGGTTTTTTTCTGCCATAAAGAGAAATTTCCCTTTTTTCATCAGGATATGCCCATGGAAGTAGAATCTCTGCTGTTTCAGGCAGAGACTGACCTCACAAACAGTTTCATGTTTCTGTGTAATTTTTTCCTTCCCATTACACTACAGTTGGCAGTATTATCAGTTACTTGTTACAAGATAAAATTCTGCAGCCCATTCTTCTGTGAATAATTTCTGAACCTCTGGATCTGGTCGTGGAAAGTAGAACCATGCAGCCGCATATGATCAGTGATTGCAAGAGAAATTAAAAAAAAAAAAAAGGAAAAATAAGACAAAACTTGATTTCTCTTTAGGAAGGAAATTCCTAGCCATACACTGTCCCTATATGGTGGTTCTTCATGCCATTTCTTGCCATTATTTGATGTGAGCTATTTGTCAACAGAGTTCAGACTGGTTGTGGGGTGTTCAGGTGGTCTGAAAATGAGCAGTCCCAGAAGCACCACAGTATAGCCCATGTAGAAGGTATTAAAAAAGCAGTGTGCAGAACAACAGAACAGGCCAGGTTGGAAGGGACAAAATCATCTGGTCCAACTTTAATCGGAAATAGAGCATAGATGAGATTATCAAATACTCTAGAACATCAGAGAGCTCTTTGTCCCAGATGAGATGCCCTTTAGAAGGCTTTCCTGCAGCTTGTACAGATTCTTGCCTGTTTCCTTATCCTTTATTCCCTTGACTGATACTGGCTTATGTTCCCTCATTAGAATTTTGGCACTTCACCTCTCAGGCTGTGGACTAATCTACAGCCAGTGGGTGACAAATTTGTTTTCAAGTTCTTCTCTGTTTAGTCATCTGATGAATGTGTTTCACCAGAATTCAAGTGAAACTTACCCAATACCAGTCTGATTCCAAAGAGCAGGGGAAACACACTGATTCTGTGTCCTCTAAGGTGATCACAGGCTCTACAGTCTTTTCCTTGATGGCTTCCTTTACTTCATCTTCTCATCCTTGGCCATGAGACACCCTACCTCAGAATGTAAAAAGATTCTGAGTTTTAGGCGTGGAAAGGTCAAATATGAAAAATAGTGTAATTTCATTTCAGCCTGTCACTAACAGAACATGAAATTAAAAACAATGCTTTACTTGATAAGGAAGAACTTATTGCATGTAGAGGGGCCCCGGTCCTCAACTATCAAATGTCCTATCTGAAACCACATCATTTAGAACAGGAAACCCAGAAAAATATGTTTCCTCCAGATCATGTTGACGTAATGGTGTATATAAGGTAATTAATATTCTGGATTTCAAACTGGCCTAATGGAATCCTCCAAGGCAAAATGATATGAGAAAGCAAACAAAACATTTCCTTTCTTTTCCAGAGAAAGATAAATAGGAATATCTGATAAGCTTTAAAACCTGATACGAAATTCAATTGTATTATACCACCTAAACAGGATGCCAGAGTTGTTGAGAATTGGTTGTTCCACTAAATAAACCTTATTTAAGAGCAAAAAAGTAACAGTAGGTGACCAGGAACTCTTTCAATCCAGAGCTAAATTGTGATGTATCAGACTTAGAAGTTTAAAAAGCCTAACCATTTTCTAGATGGTAGAGCAAGCAAATCATCTCTGAGTGTTTACTCTTCTAGCCATTTAATTAGGAAACAACTCTCAGAGCATAAAACTCCACAAAAATAGCAGAACAGATCTCTGAATGATGGAGACCAATTATTTTGATATTGTATCCAACTTAAGCTTAAAGAGCAAACAGGATGTGCTTGAAGTTTATTACCCTTTGCACTATCCTTTCCCTAACTCAATTAAGTAGATGGAGAGGAGAAAGAGAGAATGTGATTTCTCTCTCCACATAGGGCTGGCTATCAATGCAGCAGGCTGAAGTCGATGGTTCTTGTGACAAATTGATTAAATTTGCTCTTTTGGTTGGTGTATCTCCCAGCTTCTGCTAGAAAATACACTATCGTCATGGATTTTAAATCTGTTCTTTTAATAAAAAAAAAAAAAAATTGAAATCTGTTGTAAGGCAAGAAGTTTCTGTTTCACCAGATTCAAATTCTTGCCTTTTCTTTGACCGACAAGTTAGAGGGTGGTGCAGGATGTAAAAAAATACACTGATCTCCACTGGATTTAATGACTACAGTTTTAAAACTAATTTTATACAAATTTATCACTCTATTTATTTTTTTGATATGTGAGTGGAGTGATGTATCCAAAAGAGATATGCAAAACCCTCAAAAGCTGCCAAAGAATACAAGTTATACAAGCAGGCATGTCACAGGCTGACTTGGTGACTCACGTCTTGGCAGCTGCCCTATAAACAAAGCTACTGAATTGGTTGAATCTGTCTAATCATAAAAACTTTTTATGTTCACTTTCAAAGACATGCTGTAAAGAATTACTAGAGATTGAAAATGATGGAAATGCATAATTTATTAATGATTTGAAAAATCAGACTGGGCTTTAGAAATTCAATTATAATAGTTGTATTTCAGTCTCTGACTTTTAATCAGATATAAATACATATTAAATCTAAACCAAAGATTTGCAAATCAAAATGCATTCTCTTAGAAACTTCCATCTCTGCCTTGGGAGTCAGCCAAACACCGATGCCAGAGCTTCTGATCATCTGAAAAATTTTTGAATATCAGGTAAATATGGAGGTTCTAGCAGTCATAGTTGCTTTAAATGGGATTAGAGTCTTGCTCATATAGTCTGAATGCTTTAAATATTCAAAAACTACTGGAATGTGAGGAGAAAAAGAAGTAAAATACAGTAATGCCAAAGAATTGGAAACCAGTAACTCTGATTCTGCAGGTCAGATCTTTCCTCAAAGCTGTAGTACTATAGAGGTAGCCAGGTTCCGAGACAGAATAGTCATGCTGCTGATCAGCAGTTATTTACCAGTTTCTAGAAGTGTAAAATGTATTTATACTAGACAGTTCAAGGGCAATGAGTGTTGAGCATTAACATTATCCTCAACAGCATTGTTGAGGATACCTTTGTTGGATTGCAAGCTCCCTTTAAAAAATCCCAATACTGAAAATTTAGAATGATTACTATGCTATAATGCTACAGTCTTTATAGGTAGATTTGTGCTAATCTGCACCTGTGACTGCAAAGTCTCATCTTTCTTTCTCTTTTCAGTTCTTCTGGAATGCTATTTTTTTTTGGCTTTCAGAACTGAGGACTCAATCACCTCTGCCTGGAGGGGAGCGAAAACTGTTTGTGATCAATTTGGCTAGGTATTAACATTTCATTTAGAAATTGAGTGAGAACTCACTTTATGCATACTTTTAACTACTCTTAACAAATGTTCACAGTTTGTCCCATGCTCTGGAGCAGCATTTACCGTTAAATAGTTCCTAAGTCCATGTAAATTAATTTCTTTTGCATTTTCTCCAGAATTGTGCAGACCAGAAGCTGTAACCCAATGCATATGGAGATGAATGTTAGTTTTCTGGGATAGGGCAAAATTACTTTTAACTGGATGTTTCTTTGAATATCAAGAAATTTAGGGATACTGGAATCAAAGAGCTAACAAACTAAGACAGCTAACACAGCTCACTTTTATGCAGAAGGTGGAGAACAATGCCATGCAGAAGGGAGGTCTTCAAGAGAGGCAGAAAATTCCATTTTCTTTGGGGGATTCTTGCATAGTTTTCACCTTCCCTAACTACAAAGGCTGTGCAAAATTCTTTGTCTCCACAGAAAGATTTGGGAAAGAAAGGAAGACTCCATCAGGACCAATTTGCAGTTAATGCAGTGAATGCCTCAGTACTATAAGCTATGCCATTATATTTTGTCAAGCACAGAGACTTGAACACAGATTCAGCTGACTTGTAGGCTGGTTCAGGCTCACTGAAGTTGATGACGTCTTACCCTTTCCCTGAAGCTTAGCATGCAAATCCTGCTTTAAATACAGATGTTTCCCCAGCATGATAAATGTTTCAGTGATGAAGTGTCATTTAACTTGAGAACAAAAGTGCTTTGTTATAAATGCACCAAAGCTTAAAATTTACAGAAATTAAACACATTTTCTTTATTTTAAATGATTATGATTGCTTTTCAAGCTGTTCCTAATTGAAGAGGCTAAAACCAGTGTCTAATAAGATTTTAGTCCATATGTCTGTTAAACAGACTCTAGAGATCTTTGTTGTCACCCTGGAGTATTTTAATTTATGCTACAAATGTGTTTTGAGAGCCAAACGTTTTAGGAAACTCTCATTGGAAATGAAGTTTGAATTTCACTCCAATGTGTAGAGTGAGTACTGAATAATTTTTTCTTCCTTAAGCTGTTTAAATAATTTTTTTTCCTAACAGTATGGTACAATGACACATTAGGGGAAAAATAGTGGCCAATAGGAAACTTACTACCCATACTAATATTTATACAGGCTCTTCATTGTTCATAGGAATGTACCTTACTCTTTCAGAGTTTGCACTGTGTACATGTCATAGACAAATATCTGTACTGCAAGATACAACTATTTATCTTCAATTCAGTATAAACCATAAGTTTTGTTCTTTATAGAAACATTTTGTTCTACGTTTGTGCTTTTTTCTTGTTTTTTTTTTTTTTTAATGTTTGACATAATGTGGAATGACAAGGAAAAACGAGAGTACTCACATGATATATTTGATGATTTTTCAAGGAACACAGTCCCAGAGGTCGGCCTAGTGACCATATTTTTGGTTTTGGTCACAGCATAGCACAATTATTCTTTTTGAGCAGAACCCACTGTTGTATCCAGTGCACAGTTCTGTTCAATAAATGAAATGGCAATGTATGTTCTTTTATGCCTTTTTTGAGTTTTGGCATTATTGTTTCATTTTATTTGCCCCTTCTGCAAATAAAAATTAATAATGCTAGCAGCATAAAAAAAGAAGGAAAACCCATATGAAAAATGTAAATTTGCCCTGCTACAAGAGTGGTCTAAATGGTCTCAAATATCTTTTCCAGCCTAAGTGATTCTATGATTCTAAAGACTCTGTCATGAAATATTTGTGAAGTGTCCTGTGTATAGCATCACAAACCTTCCAGGGACTGTGATTATCTATGATAGTATATAAAATGACATATAGGAAATCATAATAGATAAGAGCATAGATTTACCTCAGCAGCTGGCACCTGAGGGATCCATAATATGTCAAAGGTTATACATCAGCTAATGCATGTTTATTCAAATTAAAGAGCAAATCTAATTTTGATATATTTCAGGAACTGAGAAGAAAAATGAAACTGCAAATTCAACTAGGTAAAACATTCTCAATAAAATGTAATTTATACAGATTTAAGGTTATTTCATGATCTTAAGCCACTAAATTTGGGAGATAAACATCACTGAGAAATAATGCTTCACAACTTTTATAAAAGTTACTGTTTGCAAGGACATTCAGAGACAGTGACTATTGCTCTAAACCAAAAAATTTCTATTGTATATGAAGATCGTGTATGTGTTGTAGGTACATACACGTATATGTGTATATATATATATATATATGTAAAAAAATGCTAGCTGCATTTTCTCTAGTCTTACATTAATATGTACCAAGTATAGAAACTCTCTTAAATCAAAACAACAATAGTTTTTGTAAGTGTCAGCTAATTTGTAAGCATTGCTGAGGGCAGTATATTTAAACAGATTTACACATGCAGAGAAGGATAAAAGCTCCATAAAGGAACACTGTATCTGTTTGAAGTGAAATTGCCAGAAGAATTTTGTACAAGGAAGCTCTTTCATTTTTGTAAGAACTGTTCCAGAATAAGCAGTAGAGAATTCAGTATTCTCTGCCCATCTCTGGGTCTTTCTTGAGAACTGCACTGATAGTGAGTATATGACATTAGCTGCTTGTAGTGTTAATTGCTGAAATAATGCTTCAAGGTCAAATGCTGTACAAGATCCTGAAGTGTTAGTCATTTAAACTAAGTAAATCCAATTTGGTAGATGAACTAAATTGCAACTACTTTTTCTGAAGGGTTTTACATTCCAATAATATCTTTATTTCCTCTTCACTTCTGTGGGTTTTGTTTGCAGCTGTGGGAAAGTGCTCTGAAAGTTATCTATGTGCTTTTTTTTTTTCTACAAGCAAGCCAAAAGTGTGCTCATTCTCATGTCCTATAGCAAAGAGCTCAAAGCTGTGGGACTGAGAGCCTTGATTTCCTGTTCTTCCTTTCCTTTCTCAAGATTGTGGCTGCTGAGGAAAGGTTCTATTGCAAAGAGAAAAAAGCTGCTGAGATACCTTGAGTCATTTCTTTGATGTGGGGCATGATGTGAACTAATAAACTGGCTTTACAGTTTCTCTGAAATCAGTGAAATGAGTGATGTCTTAAGTGAATTTGCTCTCGGTGGCTGCTGAAGAAGCACAGCTGTTTTGCTGTATCTGGAGTGTAGCTCCCTTCTGAAATGCTTGTGTTTAAGGTAGTCCAGTGTAAAGATAAAGAGAAGGAGTTGGCAGGGTTAGGGTGAAAAATAAGGGATTAGATCTTTTGCATTCTGCTTGCATGTCACTACCATAAATCTCTGCTTGATGAGGCTAAATCTAGAGCCTTCCCCCATTCAGAACTCCTGGACCAGATATCAGACCTGTCACCAGATGATCATCCTCTCCTGTGCAACCTCTCTTCTGTGTGAATGGAGGAGGGATAGGAACCCTCTGATGAAAGTGAAAGTTTAAAAAGTGCAATTATTGTAGCAAGAAATTAATTCCACCTCTTCAGTAGTAATAATCTCTGTAAAGTTTGCCCAGCAGATGCTAGCAGTGAATTAACACAGAGCTTGTGAAAAATTAAAGGACCTCAATATGTAGCTGGTTCAAATGCTTCACTGCTGAATGATTGCTTGAAATAGTTCATCTTTTTTTCATTAAGATCAGTTTTCACTATGAAGATCCTGAATTTATCCTCTGAATCCCTGAGAGAATCATGTGTTAGACTGTCTTTCTACAAATCAGAAAACATTCAGATTTAAATTAGGGACACAGTGCATAGTAATGGCCTTTCACTTAAACAGTGGGGTTTAAGTTACTTATTTTAAAGGTGTTCCAGGTTTAGTCTCTTGCTTCTTATTTTTACCTGATCTGTTCTCTTCCTGTTTACTGTTCCCATCAGAGTAAGAGCATAACACTTCTGGTTTATTGTCCCTTTCTGTTTTAATTTTAAATTTGACCTGACATTAAGATGTTCCTTTATGTACTGGAGGGGGAAAAAAAATCTAAGTCATATGGTATTATCCTTCATTTTCACTGCACCATCTGGATTCCTGGAGCTGGAGCTGAAAACTGTCAACATCCCTTCATGCAAAGCAAATAGAGTTAGCTAAAAGGGAAGTTCAAGCTGGAGAATCATCATGTAGAAAGTTTAGAGTAGTTCAACACTGGAGAAAGGAAATCATCATCTGTCAGAAGAGTCCCATCTTGGCCAAAAGCCACAGCTTTAGATATCTAATGCTGTTCTTTTAAAGATTAGTCTCATATTCACAATTTCACTGGAAATCAGATTTGGGTTTTGAAGCTTATGTTTGGTTTACTGTTTGCAAAGCTTATGTTCCAAACAACAGGAAAACATCTAGTCTCTCATATCTGGACTTCCTTAGTTTAAGGAAACTACAAGAAGGATTTGTTATGCCATGGTTCACCCCATCAATAACAAAACTGATACACATATGATTTTATGGCACTCATAATACAAGTTAATTCCAGGCCATTCTGGACTCTACAGAATGCAAAGAACAATCCACAGAATTATGCAGATTGTGTACCTCTTAAGAGCTTTGAATTAAGGCATTAAATAATACAAATAAACTAACACTATCATGCAAAAAACTGTTTGAAATGCCTTATGATTTGGGATTTTTTGTAGGATCATAAGCACTGAAAAAAATTGAGCTCATTTGTAGTATTTATTCTTTACCCCTAAGAAAAATCCTATTTGAAACTCTAAGGACTCACTGAAAAGTAAATTTGTGTCACATGGGGTTGAGTGCTCATTCCAAATAATGATCATTATATGAGTCTAGAATATTACTTGTTATTTTACGTTCTTGGCAATTAGTGCATCTCATTTAAAATATTTATTTTTCCTTTTGGCTGAGTTTCTCTACGACACTGGAACAGTCGACTTAAAAATTATGGTCTCTCAGGCAAAATAAATTAAGTCTTGGACTTATGTCAAGACTTTCAACTGAAGATGAAGTTTCAAAATAGTCTTTGCGCAAATAATGAAACTCACTTTCCCCCTTCAACTCATCTTTCTACCTACTGCTTCTCTGGTGTTTCTCTCTTTAAATCAAACATATGCCCTCTTTCTTTCTGACTGGAAGACTTCCAAAGTTTGGGGGGAAGTCTTACAGGAAACCCTTCCAAAACATATGTAGGACTTGTTCTTCCTGTGCAGAAAAACTCTCAGATGTGTTTAAATTCAGACTATCCAAGACTGGAAAGCTGTAATTTGTTTGGGGCACATTTTAATTAAAAGGTAGTATTTTGATGGTTATTTTTCACATTATGATTCACCTCAAGGATTTTGCTTCACTGTACATATTTCTTCCAGTAGGTTCCAGATGTGATAATTTGAGATTTATCTTAGTTTAAATGTTTATTTGATTCTGAGGCTTCCTTATCAGATTATCAGATGGAAATCAGTGCGGTATATGCCTTTCCTGAAGTTTTCTGTATGGCTTTGATTTGAAAACATGTTTTTTGAGTTACAAAATTAATCCAGAAGACCTGTACATGTAAGATATGATTTAAATTCTTTCCCAGATATAGGCTTTGATTTTTCTAGTGTCTTGGAATCTAATTACATGCTTTATGAATCTAATTTTTTCTTGTGTGACTATTGATATAATGCCAATTCATAGAATTAGAATTTTATAGAAGTACAATATCACAAGTTAATTGAGCAGTAACTAAAATGATTAGCTGTAATTAACTTTACATTTCTTTCTGGTTTTCTTCCTTCAGAGAGCATACATTGAACTCCTGGTCTTTTATTACTAACATTATTAAATTATTTATTCTTTCATTGATTCCCTGGGAAAGTCAAGCCACCCTGTTTAGCAGGAACTTCTTTTGGGGTATCAAGGAGCAGAGATGAGCAAAAGCAATCAAGCCAGCAATGTACCATCAACAATATTCCTATCATTATTTGAAGCGTGTTACTAAGAGAAGCTGCCGAGTTACTGTCCTAGTGTGGTGATTGGTGGTTTCACATTTTGCAGGTACAATCATTATTATTAAACCTCCCCTAGTTTCTAGACTACATTGAAATCCTGCTTAACAAGGAGACATACAGAGGTAGATGAGTATTAGCTTTACGACCTAACTAACACATACTGACTTCAAGTTTTCACCACATCTTTTACATTATTCTGCCATGTATTGGGAAATGCTCTGATTTTAATGAGACAAACATAGAAACTAATACTATCAAATCAGATAGTAGTTTTTAATCCAGAGGGATATACAGACGCTGTCAGGGATGCTAAAGGTGTGGTTAGCATCCTGTGTGCGTTCAAAATGGGCTTTAAAAATAGTGTTAACATAATGGAGGCATTGGGAGAATGAGGAGTAATTCAAAGTGTGTGTTTCTGTTTCTTTTCTTCTCCCCACAGACTTATTACTCCCTGACTTCCACAGATTGTTTCCACTCAGTCAGTAACAAAAATCAGTGAAATTAAAGTCAGTACTCCTAAGAAGGGTAAATATTAACATTCCAGCTTTCCCAGGAGCCATTAAATACTCTTATGCTATGAGCCTAATTAAATTAACATGCAAAAAATTATGTTTGTTAGGCATGTGACCCATGAAGTATGAAGATTTTTTGCATAAATGTAGCTGAGAATTGAGCTGGATTCAGGAGGTCCAGTAGTACTCAGGAGGTAGGAAGCTCAATTTTTATTTTCATTGCTACTATATGACATGCTACATCTGAGAATATGTACCGTGAAAACAAAAGGCACATATTTAAACATGATAAAAACCAGGTTATTCAGGATTGAATTAAGATTTTACTCAATGAAGGCAAGAAATTAAAGGTTTAGAAAATAAGATTTAATAGGCAAGCAGACATTTCAATCAATGCCAAAATATTCATCCTTGTATATACAGAGTGAGAAAATGACCATATATATATAAAAAAGCAAACAAAAATATTTCTGAAATATTTTACATATATCTAAAATCCAAGATGTTAAAAAATCTGTACTTATATGATATATAACATACTAAGTTGCACATATTTAACATTTCGTAAGAGAAAGTTAGTTCTTGACTCTTTATGGCTACATTTGTGTTCTAGACTCCCGAACTGAATTCCTGGTCTGAAGAATTCAAGATGTAAATAAGTAGGCACAACAGTGAAAAGAATTATAACAAAGTAAGTCAGATCAAGTAAACTGTTTGGAGTAAGTAGATCAGAACAACCAAAAGGACAGAAAAAAGTGACCCCAACTACTAAATAATAATAAAAAAGAGACTTCAGACAATTGTGTTTATTCTTCTAAATAAATACTGTTACTAGTGCTTATAGAATCAGAATAGGGTGGCAGCATCTTCTCACAACAGATTTTCTCAGCTATCTCTTTGTTATTAGGATGCAGATGTTTGAACATTGTCACTGATCTCGAAACAACACTAGTATTTTTTCCCCCAAAATTACCCTTTCCAAAATTTTTTCCATTTAAGGAAAGCTAAAAGTAATTAGCATAAAACAATTGTTTATCTCTTTGATGATCTGAAAGGTGTTTGGCCATATTCCTGAAAATGAATTCCTTGGGATGCTGTGATCTTCATAACTTCTCCATTTAGAGTATCATCTTCAATTATTGTTATCAATCCCTCAGCAATTATTGATGGGCTGAAAAAAAAGTTATTTCAGAGTCATGAACATGTAAAAAGGACAAGAAACTCAATGTAAATCTATATATCTGAAAATTAAAAAAAATTACTTTTGAACAAATTTATTTTGAGGAAAAGCAGAGGTGGTATGAGTGTTTCAGGAGAGATATGCATTCTCCTCAATCAGGACATACATCTGAAGTGGCTACTTTACAAATCATCATCTGTTTGCTCTAGTTTCTGATGAATGCCTGTGGACATCCAGCTGCCACTGGGCTTCCTATCAAAGTTTTCTCTGTCAGGGAAATGGACAAAAGTAATCCTTAACCCTCTGCAGCTCTTTGCTGTTGCTGTTGATTTATCCTGCTCCTGTAGCAGAGCTGACATACAAATTAGCATAAAGGACAATTTCACATGCATTTTGCTGTGGTCAATAGGTGCAAAATATTTCACATGAAGAAAAGTATGGCTGAAACAACACAGTCATACAATTTTCTTTGTGCAGAAGCATCTTGGAAGCGAATTGTTAGAAGCTAAGAAAATGTTAAAAATATCACTTTATGCTTGTCATGTTCTCACAGTCTGTCCAAGCTGTCTGCTTTTGGCCTTTGTTGGCAAGACTGTACTGGGCCAGGTAACTCTTTGATCTGATCCATGGTGATTGCTATTGTGCTCTTAGTCCAGTTCGGTCAGTTCATGGTCTGATTTCTATCTTGGCTCACTTGAAAATTTTGTGAAAATTCAGTGCAAATTATATACCCTGGATCTCACAACAAGTTTGATTAAACAAATTCATGAGAGAATACCAAGGGCTATTAAAAACTAAAATCATTATATTTAACTTGTTAATTTGATTTGGACTTTGCTGGGAAATGGGAATGCATAAAGGGATATATCACTGTGCAGCTAGTGCTCTTAAAATAGGCTTACATATCTGCTGTTTTTTCTTTCTATACAGATAACGCATTTGATAGTCTTTCATCTGAGGGTGCATTTCCCTTTTAAATTTGCTGAAAGTGTGTCTTTGTTCTTCATCAACAAAGTGCAAAAACCACACTGTATCTGACTTGACTTACTCCATCACGCCATAGAACTGCATCATATTTTTTATCTCATCCTTATATGAATAGTATTGTCCCATATTCTCTTCTTTATCTATTGACTGAAGAATCGGTGTGTTGACAAATCCTGGACAAATTGTGTTGAGTCTCACACCGTAGTTTTCCATATTAGCAGCTAACTAGAAAAGAGAAAGGGGTAGGCATTCGTCATCAACATTTTAAGACACTATTGTGTCAGCAAATTTTCAAAGAATGAGATTTACCACAAAGTACTTTTCAGCCTTGCTAAGTAAGGAGATCTTGTTACTACTGATTGTTTTAACAACTAAGTTTGAAAGACATTTTCTCTGGTAATCACGCTAGATTACTAGGAAAAAAATACATTTCTTTTATTAGGAGAACAATTCTACAAGAAATCAGAACTCTTTCCATAGAGCTGTTTTTTCTAATACTTTTTGTTCTTAGTGCTATTTAGCATGTCATAAACAGTATTCTAGGGTGATGATATAGCTCTTCTAAGAAAAAACAAGAAAACGTTATCCCAAATGTATGGTTAGAATCTTATAGGAGCCTTTTTTAATTAAATAAACCTTTTTATTAAAAGAAAATTCTGAAATGAATAAAATTATCTTTAAGATAATGTATTAAGATACCTTTCTCACATCAACAGAAATACAATATGTTCCCCATCCCTACAACTGTAATGCTAAACCCTTCTATCTGCTCTGATGTCCCTGCCAAGGTATGAATCTATCACTGAGCATCTCCACTGGAAAGTCCCTGCAAATTGATTTTTTTCTCAGGAAGCAGCTCAGGAACATGATGAAAGAAAGAAGCACAAGTTGTTCTGGGAGAGGCAGGACCCCTTGTTTGTGGTTTTTCCAAAGTGTGTGCATAGCAAAGAAGTCTGATCAACATCCAGGTATGTGTCGAATACTGGATGAAATTTCTTAGCAATAGCACAGAACTGATGAACTATACATGGCATATCTAAGAATACCCATAACTGTTAAACACTGTGTTCTGGTTATTTTAAAGTTTAATGGGCTCCTTTCAGGTATTATGTAAGTCACATGTCATTTTCATGCTATGGCAATCTGCCCTTTCAGTCTGGGGAGACAAGAACCTGAAGTCCTAGATGTAAGGTACCAGACCTGCACCACATCAGGCTGTACTGCCTTTCCTGGTAAATACTGTAGTTCACTATGTTTACTATTCTTTTTCTCCTTGGCATTCTTGTGTTCCTTAAAGACAGCATTTCCTCTAATTTACTTTTGCACTTATATGGTGATATTTATATTTCTAATGAGAAAACAAAACCAGAAAACTAGGTGCCATGTTCTCGTTGGGTATAATATGATAGATGCAACATTTATCCACACTATTCTCTTCATGTTAATCTGAAAAATAAGTTACTTGTGTGGGGATGGGGGCATAAAATAAGGATAGAGTGTAATTAGTGTAATTAAATTGATAGTATAATTTCAGGTGTTTAATTCTGGAAATCAGATTGGAAATCTTAAGTGAGTAGATTATCTTTAAGATTAATCTATTAAACTGTAATTGTGTTTTCTCCCTCCAAGTTGTTTTATTACACTGCTTGTTCAATTAAACTAGAAAGTTTTGGAGTTAGAGGCTGAGACTTATAATATGGTCATCTTACATGCCCCCATGTAATTTTTCATTTTCAGTGTATTAAGAGTCATTAAGAATAAATAATGATGTGTTGAAGTCACTTCTGCACACTTCAGTGCCTATTTATCATAAAAAAAGTCATTTACCTGACTTACAAATTAGGAAACCAAAATGTTAAATGACCGGGACAGAGTCCTGAAAAAATATTTTTAAAACTTGGATTAGAATTTGGCTTTTGGACTCCTCCCACTGCCCTTAAATTACTCTGCAACATCTTTCTTCCATGTTCTCCAAACCTCAAATTGGTCATAAACACACAGATGACGTACTTATTCAATCTCTGGATTCTCTTTGTGAAAGGAGGGAACCTCCACTGCTGCACACACTTGGTTTTCTTTCATAAAATTAGTTCCAGTTGTGTGGAGGGGAACACGAAAAACTTAAGCATGATCCAAAGGAGCTGCTGACACCCTTTTGGAAAATGCATACTTACTGCTATGGACCGTGTGAATCCAATTACACCATGCTTTGTAGCACAGTACACAGGCTGGAATGCAGCAGGCATGAGTCCTTGAAAATAAAAAGGTAGCTGAATGAAGATGTCGCATATTCCTAATTTATGATTGATTACCTTAAACACATGTATAGGTCTATAATGTAAAAAAATTATGAGAGAGATGAAAAATGGGTTAGTAGACATTTGTAAATTATATTTTGTAATCTGGGATAGGCTAAGAAAAAATAAGACTAATAAAAATGTGTAGGCAAAAGAAGAGTAATAAAAAAGCACAACTTTTAAAAGGAAAAGTACTATGACATATGACTTAAAGGATACAATCTGGAAGAAAATACTCAAGAATGAGAATTTTGAGGCATCTATGAATCAGTAACTTATTTAGAGTATGTTAAGGAGCAAAGTATTTTAGATCAGCTTTGATATCTAATGTGTGAACTGGACACCTGCAATCATTTTCAGTGTGTTCAGGAAGGAAGTAAGGGAATAGGAGAAGCAAAATAAAAATTTTCTGCTAACACTGTAAACCTTTATGGTCTGAGTGGGACAGCACAAAATTTTTATTTAGAGTAGAGAAAGAAGAGTGAACAGAAGTTTTGGAAGAAAACTAAGAAGTTTTCTTCTAATTCTGGTAAGACAGAGTTGATAGCAAAAAGCTTGCCAAGAAGAAATGACAGACCATGAGTTCATATTCATTTCTGTCAATTTTGTCAACAATTTTTACTATACAATGAAAGCTGAACTGGACCAAATAGATGCTGTAGTTCAACCTGAAATTCAGGCCCTTATGAATAGGAAAACTTCAGCCTGTCTGAAAGCTAGAGGATAAAACATTTTCGTGAATGTGCTATTGTAAAACTGGATAGTAATTTTAATGCCTTAATGTTTGATTCTAATGGATGTAATCCCAATTAAAAACTCATATATTTTTATCTTTCATACTTTAGATCTTAAGGTGATACATTCAAGGAGGGTTGTGAATTAACCCAGTGGAGATGAAGAATTCACTATCTAGCTCTAAGTTTGGATTTACCAGAAAAATTGTATATGCCAGACTTACATGGGCTCTTTGCTCTGGAAAATGTTTTGTCTAAAGGAAAAACTTTCTAAGACAGCACAAAGCTCTAATTACCAACCTGAGAGCTTCAAGGTTTTATCTTGAGTTAAATGCTACCTTGGTGATCCTGTGAGTGAAGCACTGCGCAATACTGGGAAATAAAGAAGTTAGCCTATTGTCTGATTGTTCTTTTAAAATTGTATTTATTTGCTTAGCTTGGATTGATGTGTTATGCTTCTGCTTAAGAACTCACTTCATGAAATGGCTTTTGTACTGTTTCCTCTGAGTTGTGACCACAACAAATAATATTCCTCTCTTTGTTGACGTTTGATGATCATCATTCTTCAAATTATTGGAAACATTAGAACATTGGCATATTAGAAATAATACAATACAATTAAAAAAAAATCCAACAAAAAACTCTCAAGTATTTTTACATGCTTTAAGTAAGGGAAATTCTAATTAGGCTGCAGCTAACAGAAATAAAACTGACAACATCTACTGGGAAACACAGAAGAAGAACTTAGAAGTAATTTTATTTTTAATTTTTAACCACAGTAAGAAAAATTACCTTTTACTTGAGAGGGAAGAGAAACAAAGTCAAGAAATAAACAAAGGAAGGGGACAGCTCACAATAATAAGGTGGAATAAGGCTCAAAGACAGCAGGAATAACTAGGCAGGAAGAGAGGAACAAATGTGGTTTTTTTTGTTTGTTTTTTTTTTTTATGAAAACCAGTTCTTTCATAATTGAAATTATTATTTTTGCTGAAGTGGAGAACCAAGAAGAAATCATTTCACTTTTGGATAAAGCATCTAAGACTAGTCCTAGCATTCTTCACATAAAACAATAGCAGTCCTGTCTCACTCTTGCTCCTGAGTTCAGTACTCAGAATCACTATGTGGACTTTCCAGCTCTGAGCCACTTCCCTGCCCTGGGAAGAGCTGGGCCTCTGTTGGTGGTGTGTCCCAGGGACTCTCCTAGCAAGTATTTTATGATGAACCACTGTGTCATACTGAGTCTGCTCTGCCTGCATATTTATTCAACCAGTGAGCAGAGATGAGTTCATAACATATAAGTTAGGGGATTTATTTGTTAGAAAATCTGGATTCTATTTACTACTGCCATAAATATTTAATTATCTTATGCAAAGCAGAATGGCAATGAAACAGACTAGAGACCATTATGCACAAAATAATGGGGGGAAGAAGAGAAGGGTGTTCAAATCGATGGTGATGGGTCAGCATACTTCTGGAAAGTGATACATTTGGGTTTAAATCTTTCTTAGATTGGGGGGGGGTGGGACTGCTATGTCTAGATTTTTCTCTCTCTAGATGTTGCTGCATGGTGATGACTTTGTGGTGACTCAAGATGCTCTTTGGTTTACCAAAATCAGTTCAAGCAGACCAACAGTAATTCTGTGCTCCAGTGTTAACTGCTCTGTTTTATTTTTCTCAGTTCCTGGCAGGCTGAGAGAGACAGTTCTTGCCCTTGCTTATACTCCACTCTCCTTGTTGGTATCAAGATCACTCTACCATTGTAGACATGGTGTCAGGTGTCTCACTACAACTCCTTATTTATCATGGTCAGTAGTTGCAATAACCACATCTTGAGAAATTAGTACTGGAGGTGGAGAATTCTGTCAACAAGTTTGAATTGTATCAGTAGGCTTTGCTGAAACCATTATTTCCTCTCATTCCACTTTGATGGAACAAAGAACTTTGATAAATACAGATTTAAGCATTTTTCCCCAGTTACGCTCTCCCACTGAACATATTACCCTCAGAGATTTGAGTAAGTTCCTTTCTTTGAATAAGATTTATTAGCTTTTTTAGTTTTAAAATGGACTTTGGCTTTTCAGATTTTCTATCTGTATATCCCTATGATATTGTAGTCTTCCTGAGTGCCAAAACAAAGGTGAAACAGAAATCCTAGCAAAAATTCTAAGCAGTGCCATTTCTATTAAATTTTTTTATAGTGAACTGAAGTCTGAATAGCTTCTAATTTTTTTACCTCATTCTGGCAGATTCTGCTGAGCATTTTCCTTTTCACAGAGGGGAGGGACCATTGCTCCATCCTGATGCTGAACTGAAGGCCACAGTTGTACAGCCATTGACACTTCTGCTCCCTGTCTCACTGTGATAGAGTCCTTGCTTGGGGATGTAACCATATGCTTAGTTTTGTTCTTGTAATATATATAGGATGTGGTCCTAAAAAAAACTTGTTTGCTGTGACAGGTACTTTAAGTATTTATTGTGGCTGAAGCTTTCCATAAAAGGGAGTCAAACCAGCTCTCTGCAGAATCTGAATGCTTTGAGTGCAATCATACCAGTGATATGGCTGTGCAGCAGAAAGGTATCCAGATTCACTACACATTGAACAGCCTCTCAAAAAAGTAGCCTGATACTATGCTAAAAAATTCTAACATTTTTAAGCCCTCTGTCAATACTTCAGCTTTTTTTTGTCTGCTAAAATACAGACAGATACTAATTCAATTTCACAGAAAACCTTAAAAATATGAAAGCCATCGAAACAAAAGTGTGTGCCTATATTTGAATTCTTTTTGCCCTTTTACCCTTTGCAAAAAGGGCATGGGTACCATCCACCACAAGGTAAAAGACTGTGTTAAATTTAATAATTTAAACAGCCTCTTGAGTTAATTTTAGCTTTTTATGCTTTCTCTCGTTTGTAACTATTCCACTAAATACAATTAAAGGTACCATGTATAGCTTACTACAGAAGAAATTTTATAACATTTTATTCCTTGAATTTGAAAATTAAGTCTATTCCAATGCAAAAACCTGCAATCATTGAGATTGTTTTTTATGGAGTCAAATTTGAAGTAGAACACATTAACATATTTACCATTATCTCAGTTTAGTGGAATTATTTCCTCTTGATATGAATGCAAATCAAATAAAATTAAATTTTGTAGTTTTGAGACATAGTAGAGTGCCTGCGGCACATGCTCACATATTTCTCTCCCTCTTTTAAGCCCTGTCTGGGGTCAAGACTAAAGAAAGGAAGGCTCACTGGATAGACAGGCTCTGGCTTTGACCCAGCATCCACTTCACAGAAATAACTTCAGTAGTACCATGGGTGTTTGGCAGTGTAATACTGTAACACTTGATTCTGTCCCTAGTCCAAATCATTGACAAAATTCCCATGGTGATGTACTGGTAACTAATTAATGTGCAAAGGAAATACTATTGAATTTTACATAAGCACTATGTACAACTCTTGTTGCTCAGAAAGACATGGGAAGATTTGCTGTCTGTATCTTACAGAGAACTTGGACAGTGGGGATCAAAACCACTCAGAAGTTTAATGATCAACAGAAGCTAGCTCTAAGAAAACACTTGAAGGGGATGTTCAGCAAGCCAATGGAAGTTTGTCTTTCATATATGGAATGAACTTCAGGACTTAGACCTTCAGACTGGAAAGGAGAATTAGAATCACTAAGCACAAACAGTAGTAAATAAATAAGCAATAAAAATCACTATATGTTAGCTTTTAAAGTGTGCTTTTCCTTATGACCTTGGAAACAATTGTTAAACACATGTAAACCAAACAAAGCAAAGAAACTGTTGTTTGTCTTAACAAACAGAACAGCCAAGTTTTTAGGTCTTAAAACCAAAATCATTTTGTGCTCCTTTGAGACCAGTTAGAAAAGGAATCAAACCACTTGCTACCCCTACCCTTTCTTAAGTACTGCCTTGGGCATCGGTGTTTCTGTGAAAATGTTTAATCTTTTACTTGTGTTGATGACCTCTTGCACTGCAACAGCAGTTTCCTTCAGCTTAATTTGGACCCACCACAATGTCCATTTCAGCCTATAGAGATAAAACTTCCTGGTGCCAGTAGGCAATGTGTCAGGCAGTATGACAAATGCTGACTTAAAGGTACATGGAGTCTTTTAATAAGACCCCTTTTGACATATGTGCATGTATTAAGCCAGATCCTCAAGATCCATATGCATTATGTCAGTAGGGTGAACTGGAATTTTTATCACAAAAGCTAACGTTTATAGGAGAATTTCAAATCACTCAGAACATCCACATCTATGCACAATCAGTTAACTATAGCCGGTGCTATCTTAACTGACTTTTCATTGTTAAAACACATAGGAATATCCTGGAATGAAATGACTAGAATTTGGTAATCTGCACATATAAAACAAAAACCCCTCTGACAATCCATGTGTCAGGTAGCATATGTATTATTTTTCACAGACAGCCTGACAGTAGAAAGAGAGTACAACTTCTCCAAATAAAAAAGAGAGAATGCAAATATTTCCCTACAAAATTTTTGAGGAAGGTTGCCAGGTGACTTCATTCTCCATGTATGGTTTCCCCCTCAGCTGTGCTTTTTTTGCTGGGAGCCCTGTCACTGAAACACTGAGTATATCTACAGGAAATGGTGCAGAATTCTGCCTCACGATGGGGCAGCACTACCCCCAACTGATGTAGGATCCACAGAATTCTATTTTTATACCAATAAATTGAAATACAGTTATAGCATAGGTAAGTAGTGAGAAAGCAAAAAACCTCTTGCTTAAGCTTGGGGAAATATAAGTGTTAATTTTATGACTTCTCAAGTACAGGTAGATCACATCTGAAAGGACTTGGAACATAGAGTGGCTGTGTGACAATCCTTGTTAATAAAGTAGGTATAGTCTAGTTTTAGATATTCCTACATTTGTGTTCCTCTGGAGCTGAATGAAAGAATTTACATCAGGCTCAAGATTTTAAATACAAGATTGATAGGTTAGGAAAATTACTGATTTTTTCTACTGAATTGTGTTTAAAAAAGCAAATGAAATTTGTGGTCGTTTGATATTCCTTCTGTTGCTATGATGAAAACCAGTTCAAAATGTTTCTGAACAGGGAAGGGACATAAAAGGAAGAAAAAGCAAGACTGATCAGTATGATTCATTTACTTAAGAAGAAAACCCAGCAGAAATTGTTTATGCAGAAAATTTTCTCACCTGCCAAGGATGAGATATTAACGATTACTCCTCCATCGCCTCCATTTCCTTTTCTCATGTATTCTAGGCCAAGGTAAGTTCCTCTGATCACAGACGTCTGGTATAGAGAGGAAGGAATTATTGAAGATCCTCAAAGATTATTTGAAACTATTCAAAATAGTTTACTGAATTATTGATATTATTCAAAATATCTATTGTGCTTCTACAAACTGAAATTTCTTTTATTGTGGTGCTTAGAACCTGTATTGCTTTACCAGTGATCTTATACTTAGAAGTTTTTAAGCACAGAGACATTCCACAGTACTGCAACTCATTAACTTCAGAAGCACAATTGCAATAAATAGAAGTAATAGCAGTTTACTTACTTCTCTTAATAAGATAAAAATAAACAAACTAAAATATTGAAATGCAAAATAACAGCCGTGAAGGAAATGAAATAAAGAGTAAGTAAATAATTCATAGATAAAACACATACCTTATCTAAAAATGTAAGTGGCAGATGAACTGATCTAAATCCCATCATTTTTGTTGAGATAGCCTGTTCTATACTATTTAAAATGTACTGACTGTATCTGAAGATAACATTAACACTTAAAACTGCATTAGGCTCAAGTCAGAAGAAATTCACACTTTTTAGGATTAAGTACCATGGTATGTTTCTGGTCCCAGGATATTAAAAACGTGTATTATTTTCTGACTACAGTTACAGGAGTTGTACCATTCATCTCAAATGAAAGTTAGCCCACACAGACAAGTACAGAGAAGGTAAAAAAGGCATTTTAAGAGATGTGAGATGTTGTAAGCATAATATTAGCTGTGATTTTTACAAATATTTTTCTTTTTTTTTTGAGACAGAACTTTGAGGAAAAAAATTTTCTGAGACCTGTATCATCTCGATTCCTTAAAATGTGTTTTTGAACCCTACTCTAGTCAAAAATTCTGGTGAGATTCCTCTCACTGAGCTTCAGACTTTTAAGCTGAGACGTCCAAAGACACACCAAGCCTTGGGTTACCAGCCTCCTGGGTGAATCATGGGAGAGAGTTTTTCCCAGAGAGAGAGTTTTTCCCAGAAAGTCACTTTACCTGAGAGTGAAATGAATAGTAAGAAAAAGGCAGCAGACAAGGCTCCTGGTGGAAGATAATAACTCTAGAGAAATGTTCCAGTATTACTGCATTAGTGACGAGTTCCATAACTATTTACCTTTTTTTTTAGTTCTCTCTGTAATCACTTCATATTTGCTTTAATCTTCTACTTGAAATGCACAAATACATTAAGACACACTTCTAGTCTTTTGGAAATATTATTTCAGCTTTTAAATGAGAACTCCATTTGTACTTTATGACTCTTCAGTGCTATTTATTGAACCAAATAAATTAAGATGTCCAAAAGATGAAGTGTGCACGATTGTTTCACTATTTTTGACCAGAGAAAGTCTGCAGAATAAGCGAGACAGAAATTTCCCATACAAAAAAACACATTGAAAAATCTGTATTTGCCTAAAGCCTAATGGATAGTAACTAGAGAAACTGAGGAGGAAAAAAAAAATCTTTTAAAATCAGAATGCTAATTATTTTTCTGCCACTATCTAAATTCCCAAAGCAAAACTGGAATAATCTTGAGATGGCTATTATATTTCATTTTCTTTAGCCGATATTTTTAGACATGCATGTTGAAAATATAAAGTAGTACTTCTAATTCAATTTCAGTTATCCTTCATGTATTTTGGTTTTAATAGGAATCAGATTTGGAAGAGTGCATGCCCTACTTTATTAATATCACTGGTTCATTTTTCAAGTAACATGAGGCTGCCCATTGACAGAGATAAAACAGCCTGAGACCTCATTACCAAGTTTGCTTTGGAATCTTGACAATGAATCAGCTTTTCTCGTTTTCTATAGTTTCAGCATTTAATGAGATATTTTTATAATAATATATTTTCAGAATATCTATTTCCTGGAATAGTGTAAAACCCCACAAAATATGACTATTTCAAAATTCTGAAATAATATTTTTAATTTTTCTTAAAGAAAAAAATCCCCTAAATAGATTTCTTTTTCTTTCCTGGAAAGTCTTGCTTAACCTAACATCTTTTTAAAAAGTATTTTGATTAATTTAAAAAGGATGCTGTTAATTAAATGTTTTAACAGAAACTTTCTAAAGAACTGTCTTCAGTGTCTTGACACATACCAAGCTAAATCAGATTTCTCTTGCATGTCCTGGAAAGTAGCAGAGCCACTATAAAGGCTAATCTATTGTTGTTTTTAATGTTGATTTTCACATGTTAGTTTGATTTATTAAAACAAAGATTGTTAATGCCTGGTTATGTTGCTAAAAGGTATACTTATTCTGAACATAAACTCACTGGCACCTCAACTAAAATTAGACTTGGAGTTAAGCGTGGAATGTGTTTTTTAATGTACACATATTATGGTAGGTTGTACAGAATATATTTTAGAAAGAAAGGGGTTAATGCTGTCTTTGGAGAGCAGGTGCAGGTCTTGTCATGCCCTGGAGCAGTGGCTCAGCTTGATGAGCAGAAAAAGACAATTCCACTTAGGATGATTAGAGAAAATAAATCAGTTGAAGAAGGAAGTATTTTGGGGCTCCTTGAAGGCTTTTCTATTCCTTCCAATTCAGACATAATAGAGCTAGATGAGTCCTGCAGGTAAACTCTGAAGCACACACGCAGGGTGAGAAGAACCTGTCTGCACTCTCAGCAGATGGCACTTTTCATCTAAGGTCTTGTGTGTTGGATTTCTCATTCTCCTGAAAAAATCCACCTCTCTCCAATCCTCTCAAAATTTATGTGTTTTCTGAACCAAGGTTTTTGGTTTTAGGTTATGATGAAAATGTCTGTAATTTACTTTCAATTAAATGAAAGAAACTAAAGGTCTTTTCAGATTGTGCACTTCCCCAATTGTACTTTTAAGACTAATAATTTAATCCCATGTTCTTAACCAACAATAATTCATAGATTATCTATTTAAAAAAATGAGGAAAGTTAAATTTAAAATTACCTAATTAAAAAAAATTGTCTTACTCAGCTTAAGATGGAAATATTTTGGGAGACTTTGTACAAGAAAACATTTTAGAGCTGAATTTTTATGATTCTTTTTGTTCACAACTGCATTTGACTGAAGGTTCATAAACATGTCAAGAAAAAAGAGTATCCACGTAGTCAGCTTTGTAACTAAATGTAGGTAAATCAAAAATTGGTTAAGCCAAAAACCTGACACTTACCTCTATTTTTTTTTTTTTGATCCTGGCTATGGAAAACTAGTATCCTTGAAGTCATAAAATAATGTGAATTACTGTCCTTCTAGATGTTGAGAAACGTATGATATCTCAGTAACATTGCTGCATTTTACTACAGCACATAATGAAGATGGGCCATTAAGGTGCAATGGAGGTCTGAGTGTGCTTTCAAGGGAGGCAATTTTACTCTTCAACTGCCAGCAGAAAATTTAGGATTCTTTCAAATAAAGTTATAGTGGTGAGTGTGGGAACATCTCTTAGCATTAGGTTACATAAATTACAGATTTAAATTAGAGGAGATCAAACATGCTGAAGTATCATACAGTAATAAACCCAGAATGGTATCTGACAGCATAATAAACAATGCAAAATAATTATGCAAATAATAATAATATTTGCATTTTCTTTTGAGAATCACATATCAGCAATCAGTATCTTATTTAATGATTTCATAAATGGCAATTAATTGCATGTCAAAATCAGAAATAAAACTTACAAAATCTTTGATTCTTCACACTTCTTTGTGTCCTTTGACTTTATAGCTTTAATTCAATCATTCTAAAAGAAATTATGTATCATAACTCTGATTCTAATTAGACTCAGAGTCTTCAGTAGAGCACTAATTAATTTTTTCTACCTTTAGGAACCAATGTTAGCCGATGTGTACAATGTTCTTGTGTTCCAACATTATACCTGTAAGTTAGTTTCCATACGTTGTGTTTCATTTTAGATTTATCTACTTAAAAAAGAAAAAAAAAAGTGTTCTTTGGTGATGGTGCCCAGGACATCATTAACCATCATCCTTTTCAAGTGACAATTGCTTTGAAAGTAACTTAGTACACAGTGCTTCTTTTCTAATGTTTCAGGGCAGCTGTTCCAACTGACATAGTTTCTCACACCTATTAAATAAAGTTTCCCTTTACCAGCTCTTGTCTGATAAATCCAGCACTTCATGCTGAGAAAACACATCAGCATCTTCAGTGCTGAAGATAAGCACTATATTGCTATCAAGGTGACAGGGTAATATGAATTCCTTTGAGAAAACAAAACAGTAATCAGTACTAGCATTTCATGTAGGTTCCTGAACTAAGACAGTTCAGTGCTAGGGATACGGAACAAAAACGAAAGAGCCACTAACTTGTGGTTTCATAAAACAGGTTAGCACCTGAGCTGGAATTTGACCCGAAATCATTTGCCTTCCATACAGTGATGTTGTGAATCACTGATTATCTATAAGGAAACATTTAAAAGTACCCTGTGAACTGTGTAAGATGAACCTCAAAATTCTGAAACTAAAAGTGCTGCTTGTGATATCCATGGAAAATTTTAGCATATTGCTGTTGGACAGGAAGGTGGGACTAATTTTTTTTTAATGTAGATTTTCTAGGATGTAGACAAGTTGGAGCAAGCATGCAAGTTCCTTGGCATTCCTATGTATAAGTTAGTTTGATTGTTACATGGAATGAAATTGCAAGCTTTTGAGTATGAAGTTCCAACTCAAACTGGGGAAAACAAGAAGTCTAGAGAGGAAGAGGCAGAAACAAGAAAGGAATATATAGCAGGATTTAGTAATTTGCTACAGTCAATAGCTTTTTTACAAGGTGGGAATGAAACACTGTGTTTCAATTTTTCATGGTGCAGATTTCTTTACCTCCCTGCCCCCCTCAATACATCTTCACATTCCTGAAGGACATAGATATAGTATTCCATTTTGATAGCTGGTCTTATGTTCTTAGTTCAAAATCTTTGCTTTTCATTATACTTCAAAATTGGTTTCTGTAAACATACACTAAAACCATAAGCTAAAAAATTCATTGACTTATTGTGCTATTAAGGTAAGTCACTGTGTCCTTCCTAGTACAATATAAACAGCAAAAATAATTATACCTATAGGCTTCTTTATGTACTTAGAGACTTGATCCTTGGGCTACTAATTTCAAGGTAAGTGTCACTTCTCATTTTTGGCCATATCTCTCCCTAGACACTTAGTCCTCTGACATCAAATTATGCTGAAGAATAGGCAAGTAAGCCACTGAAGTAGCCACTGGTTGTCAGTAAGCCAGTTACCTATACCACTTCATCTACTACTGATAGCACTGTTTGTTTTGGTTTGTTACTCTGTTGCCTGCACTGAGGAATAGTGCTTGCCTTTTTCTCTGTTGCGGGATCTAGTGGTTATTTCCAGCTGCTGAATCCAGCTATGTGTCCAGGTTATATTACTTTGGGATGAAAGTTCAGTCCATCTCCTTTCTCCTGGTGTACTGGGAAAAGTCAGCAAGGTGTACGGACCAGAAGAAAGTTGCAACACACTCCCTTTTATGGCTCACACAGTGGAACAGTCTTGTGATGATCATGAAGTCTTTGTCACAAAAATAAATTCAAGTAATCACTTCTGATGTTTGCTTAGCTACCCTTCTGGTTTCTGCTGAAACATTAATCGGGCTTCTGAGAAATAGGTCTTTACTGATAAGCAAACATTGATTTTGCAAGGTTTGCTAGTTGCTGGAACATGTATTTCACCATGAGTTATATTGAAGGGAGTCACACATAAATACACAAGGGTGCATTCTCTTCTCTGTAGTTCCAATCTAAGTATTTTGCAGGGACAAACCATGATGTTGGTAGACTTCATTTTAGTAAAGGACTTTTCTAAATCCATGGAAAATTTTTACTTCTGTCACTTATGGAAATAAATTGCGTTAACTCATGAAAAATGTAAAAACTTGGAACTGCTGCATATTTCTACATTTTGCCTAGAAATGAAGAATAAGACTCTCATGCACCTGAAGAAACTTTATGTGTGCATTTGAATTCTACGCACTTCTGGACAACACTTAAATAATTGAATATTTGGCTGTGGTGTTTTGATGTAACCAGACTCTGGCCTGCAATGTAAAGTTTTGCCAGAATGTGTTAAAAATGGCAAAATTATCACATAAAGGGGAGATAGTTGTGATTTTGCTTTCAAATCTTTTTCATAATTTCATTTGTGCAATTATTTAAATATATATACAAAATTAATTTTTTGTCATAATAAAAGAACAAGGTAGTCAAAATGCCACATAAAGTACTTCTAAACTTTTGAAATATTTAAAATGTAATCATAGGTGATACCAGTATTGCTACATTTAACTATATACTGCAACCTATGTCAGTTTTCAGAAACCTCTGACATAAACATAAAAAGAGACCCTGCGTGTAATTTGGGGGATTGTCTTTAGTATAAAATGTGCTAAGTGCATTTGTAATGACAAAAACCACTGTAATTACAGTGGCAATCTAATTGCAGTGGTTCCAGAAGGCCACACCAACACAAGATGAAATTATTGAAGCATCTTGGAACACCCAATTTGTTTAAATAACATACATGTTCAAGGCCTGTAAAGATGTGGGCCCTTTTCTTGCTTTATTTAGGGATTTGAAGAATAAAAAAGTCAGATTATAAAATTTCTGAATCCCTTAGGCAAAAGTTTTTATGAATGCAATAAAGACTGTCATGCTAGAGGACTGTAGGTAGGACCCTTAATGAGAATTTATGTGTCATACACCCTTGTGCTATTCTGTGCATGAATATGTGTGTGTGACATACTGCTGAAACTACACTGGTAATACCTCTTTAAAATGGAATTCTTGTATCATTACCAAGTTTATTTTTTTATGGGCCTTAATAACAGGAGTGTACTCTTGTACGAGTATCACTAGTTGAAGCTGCTGTTGATCAAGCTGATATTACTCAAGTAAACACCATGAGATTTGGAGTTTTGAAGTGAGGAATAGATGACATTTCTGGAATACTGAAGTTAAAAAAAAATAGATGTATTCATAAAGTAATGAAAAGATGGATGTTTAGTACAAAATGTAGCAAAATGGTGGAAAGCACTGTAATAGAAATACCATTTTAGTCGTCAGTACTCCTTCCTAGACCCCCTCTCCAGCTTTATCAAGTTCTTTTCTTGCTCTCAGGAAACTGTAATGGACACCAGCAGGAACTGTATTTTACTCCCTTTTCCTTCCAAATTAAGTCCCACCTTTTGAACCTTCTTCATCATGCTTTCTCAAGCAGTACTATCAGAGAACTTCCTTACACTCCTTTAAAAATGTTCCTGAAGACCAACCGGTTCTGTGAACTGTTTTAACCCTAAAGAACACACCCCAAATGTGTTTGTCCTGATTTATCTTGCTCTGTACTGCTCTACTTTTGTACTTTGTACTTTAAACTGGGGCAGGGAATATTTGTTATATCAATATATAAATGATATCACTAAGACTATGACATGTAGAGGGTTTTTTTTCCCTTTTAAATATAAAAAAATATGTGCATAATGTGTACCACACCGTGTGGCAGATATTTCTGTTCTTAGGAATAAAACAAAGAATACTCAAAGAATACTTAAACTATCCTACAAGAGGGAAATTGAGACATTTTAAAAGAATGCATTTCATACATATTTTGCTCCTTTCTACAAAAAACAGAAAAATATTTTATAGATCCAACCTATAGAAGATATTACATGTATCAGCTATTTTTCTTCTGTTATAACTAAAAAAGCAACAAGTACAAAGTGTCATATCTTAATTTACAGAAATTACAGTAACTAGACAGAAATGTTTATGGAGATAAGCTACATAGTTGACTCAGTTAGACAGGGAAAGAATAATCAAATCAACAGGTGAGTAGAGATATTTGGATCTTAGAGCAGCTTTGATTTAAACCACACAACTGCACTTCTACTCTGTTTGATTGTCCTAGATATTCTTCCAGTCACCACCATGTATTAATGAAATTTTTCAACATTCAACTGTGTATTAAGTCATTAGGACATTTATGGTGAACTTACATATACAATAATGTATAAACTATATAATATTCCCTTAAAAAAAATAGGGGACTAACTTGATAGTTAAGCATGTAGGTTTCTAAGACCTGGATTTCAGATTTTCTGCTACTTGAGACCACTTATGGTCTGCTTCTGCTCAATTACTTGTAATAAGAAAAAGAAAATTAGAATCATTGGAAAAGACCTTCAAAATCATCAAATCCAACTGTTAGCCCAGCACTAAACCATGACCCCAAGCACCACATCTAAAGGTCTCTTAAATACCTCCAGGGATGGTGACTCAGCCACTTTCCTGGGCAGCCAGTTCCAGTGCTTGACAACCCTTTTGGTGAAGAAATCTCTCCTCATATCCAATCTAAACCTCCCCCAACCCTTCTGACCATTTTCTCTTGTCCTATCACTTCTTACCTGGAAGAGGAGGCCCATCTCATTACAACCTCCATTCAGGCGATTGTGGAGGGTGATCCTCTACAATCTAAGAGCTCCTCTTAGCCTCCTTTTCTCCAGGCTAAACAACCCCATCTTCCTCAGCTGCTCCTCGTAAGACTGCTTTGCTGCCCTTTCCTGGGCACGCTCCAGCACCTCAAAGTCTTTCTTGTAGTCAGGGGCCCAAACTGAGCATGGGATTTGATGTGCAGCCTCACCAATGCTGACTACAGAGAGACAATTCCTACTCTGGTTCTGCTGGCCACACTATTGCTGACAGCCCAGGATACCATTGCTCTTCCTGACCACCTGGGCACAGCTGGCTCATGTTCAGATGCTGTTGATCAGCATTTCCAGGTCCTTTCCCAACGGGCACCTTTTCAGCCACTCTGCCCCATGCCTGTAGTGATGCATGGGGTTGTTGTGACCGAAGTGCAGGACTCAGCACTTCACCTTATTGCAGCTCAGACAATTGTCCTTGGCCCATCAGTCCAGCCTGTTCAGATCTACAGAGCCTTTACAGAGCCTTCTGACCCCCCAGCAGATCAACCCCCTACCCAACTTGGTGTCTTCTGCAATATAGTAGGAGGAGGTTCTCAACATCTTCTGTTTGAAGCTCTTGGCATCAAAAAACTATTAAGACATCACTGTAAGTAAGGATATTTTCCTTGACAGCAAGTATCACAGTCAAACATATTTCTCACATGGACTTCAATATTTCCAGTGATGACTAATTATCTGTGCTTGCAAATTTGACAGGTGGATGGCTGCCTACATTAACTTATATCTTGTGTTAAAACCAGGCACAAAAGTAAAGAGAAATAAGCCATCTAGAACACAGTCTTCTTTTACATTCAAGGAATCTGTACTAAGAGATATAAATGTTGCCTGTCACTGAAGATGACAAACTACTGTTACTTCACAATACAAAGTTTCCTAATGTTTAATTTTTCAGAACATTTTAGAAATTAAATAAAGAGGAAAAAATATATGTATATAAATCTTGAAGAATATGTAAGCAATAGACAAAGAATCAAGAGAAAGGCCTTATGAAACTTACATTCCTTTTTTTCCAAATAACTATTTTCTCATTAATTTTTCTGTAACTTGTCTCATATACAGCTTGTGTTACTTGTCTTTGAATCCTAATGCCTCCAGAAAAACAAACTAACAACGTAAGTCAAAGATGGGTACCTTTGTCCCTAAAATTTTTGACAGAAATACACCTAATGTTCATATTCTGAGCTTATTTGTTGCACGACATATTTCAAAGGAGAAAACTCCACATTTTACTCTTCAAAGCTTCCTTTTGCTACTTTCTTTGCTGTAATTAAGATTGTGGGGTGACTTGTAGAATCACCATTGAATCAGGACTTCACAGATGGTGGATTACAAGATTAATTTCATTAACCTAGAAATTCTATTGATGCTGGAAAGGTCATTCCTTGGAGCTTAGCTGTCCTAGAGGTGTACTTGAAATTAAATACTTTTCAACTGAGAAGCAGATATTGTGGTTTCATTTGACAAGATACCAGATAACATCAAAGAAGTGGTAACAGTTTGTTTGAAAATTAATTTTACAGGCTTGTTGAATGCATTGGATTTTAGCGAATAAATGCTCTTAAGTAGTGCACTCTTACCAGTGATGATGGTGAAGTGGCCTATACTAAAAACTCAGATTTTATGCTGGTTATGCTGATTTTATGCTGGCATGGTTGGTGAGGAAAATGTGGAGGTCTTGGCTAAAAAATTTACTTGTAGTATCAACAAATGACAACTCTAATGCAGGCCAGCTGAACCTCACAAGAAACTAATACATTCTAAAACATTCGTATAAACAGACTGGCCTACTGCAGATGCAGTTCTCCTGCCCTGGGCAGTCAATTCTTACACCTATTTGAGAATTAACTGGATTCTCTAGAAAGAGAATGTTGTCTGGTGATAGATAATCCAAGTGCCTCTACACAGTGCTGTATGTCTTGGATAGACAATTTTAGGGACCCACTACACACTCAGTTATGTGGTGAGTGTTTCAATAACTGCATTTACCAATCCAATAATTAATGTTCTGTCATCTGGCAAAAGCTATAGAAGCCACAGGCTGTTAAGTGTATTCCAACATTAAATACTGAAATATAGACATGTGAAAGGGGATAATGCTTACCAAGTTAGTTTGTATAGTGCTTTCCCAGTTCTTCTCATTGTTCACTCCAGCATTATTAACCAAAATATCCAGCCTTCCAAAATGTTCAATTACTTTTTTGAAAGCACCTATAGTAAGATTCCAAAAGTGACATTTCTTAGAACTTTGGAAAGTAAGATATAAAAATACAATGCATACACAAAAATGATTGGTTTATTAGTCTACCAAAATGTCTTGATTATTTTCTTAAACATTAGTGAGCAACATGCAATTAAATTCTTTACCTAACATGCACCAACATTAGATATATTTAGGGAAAGTAGAAGGATTAAGATAATATAGTTGCCTTTTCATTTAGCTTGATAATGTCTGATAACAGGAGTTAATGTAAGTGCTTAGCATTTATATGTCTTGTATTAGGCAGGATGTTTGGCATCCCAGTTATATAAATTAAGCATTTATAGCTTGATTTGTATCTGTTTGACATAGCTAGTAAAGCCAAGATTTGACACCATCTATTTTGAATGAAAAACAAAAGCTTCAAGTGTTCAGAACAATTTTCTTCATTTAGTCCAAATTTAGCCTGTGAACACAGTTTTTGTTTAATGAATAGCTGACATGAGTATTTCAACTACAAATAATTAATCACAATTCTTGTTTAGATGTATCTATTTATGGATAAGTTGTTATATATTCTACTTGTCAGGTAACTTTAATAATGTGTTTCCCAAATTCAAATCTCCTTTGTTCTGAGGATAAAAATAGTGACCTGTCTTCCAGAATTTCAAATTAAGAACTGGGAAACTTCCACAATGACATTGTCTTTTCCAAAGTGACACAGTTTGAACTGAGATAAAAGA
Source organism: Trochalopteron elliotii (assembly GCA_024734555.1). NCBI lineage: Eukaryota > Metazoa > Chordata > Aves > Passeriformes > Leiothrichidae > Trochalopteron > Trochalopteron elliotii. The sequence goes on along the minus strand of JANPWX010000276.1, from coordinate 222,104 downwards.
TCCATATAGAAAAACATGATGATGTCATAATGAGGAGCAAACTCCTCAAGTCTGGCTCCGCTTTGACAAGACGGATGAGATGACTTCCAGATGTTCATTCCAGACTAAGACGTTCCAGGACTGAGGACATCATCTGACATGTATATATAGCTTGCTTTTTTTCCCCTCCAAGCATTGTTCCTTATCACTAAATATTTACTATTATGTAAACCAAGACACCACCTCCCCAGTATTGTTTTAGAAAACTTTGTTTGGTGTTTGACTCAAAATCCACAGTATTTCAGGTACACTGAAATTACACTTGACAGGCCTTGATGAAATTACTTCACTGAAAGGTGATCACAGGAGCATCTTCCTTCTCTGCCCTTTAGTGCTTGGTTCTTCATGTCAAACAGGAGCATAGCATCAGCCATCAGACAACTATCTTCTTCTGCAGCAGTTGCAGGGGTTTACAAAGCTTTTCCTGCACCAAACTTTTCTTTGCCTCTGCACCAAACTTTTCTTTGTCTCAATGCTTCAGGTTCATGATAGTCATCATCTTGTGATCAAAACAAGAGCTGGGCAGCTGATGTGACAGGTTTTATTTGTCCAACTCCCTTTATTGTACAGATTTTTCTAATACTTGAATATTGCAATATTAATAAATCTGGTTTGGTCTGTCTATCTTTTTTTCTTCTTATGTTGGTTGCCAATTCATTCTCTGATTTCTCAACTCTTCAGTCACTTATCTTTCCAATTCTGTATCAGCAAGGGCAAATGAAAACCTTTGGCTTTATTAGAAGCAGAAGTGAATATTTAACTTATTTCCAATGACTAAGAAAAATACAATTTTGGTCTTTACTTAGCTTCCAAATTTTGGAAACTGGCTAATTCCCTTTTAAGCCTTCCCTAAATAACATCTTTCTTAAGAAGATTCTAATTCTTAATAGAATCTTCAAAAACCACCATGGATAATGTAATTTTTCCAATGATTTTTTAAATTAAATTTACACAGATCTGAATAACTGTAGTTTTCTGTTTTACACATTGAGAAAAGACCAAATGCTTTTGCATTATCTATGTTATTATCTATGTATTATTATCTATCTATATATCTATGTTTGGAATATTTCTAGTAAAAGTTTATCTGCCTACAGTTGTCCCATCTATCCAAAAAAAAAAAGAATCCTATTGTAAGTTCTTAGTGAAGTTGTCACCTACACATCAGTATAAGCTGATTTATTCTTCCCTCTTCAAATGTAGAATAATTTTGTGTTTGCATTGCACACTAATTTGTGCTTATGGAACCATCAAAAATTAAGAGCAGATGATTGTATGAAATACTGAGTGGGGAAGGAAAAATTAAGAGAAGGATCCATTTTAAAGGAAAGACAAGAAAAACAATGCAAAGTCAGCACAAACACCTGTTATATGTGAGCTTCCTACATGTCTCTGAAAGGCAAAAGTAAGCACAGTAATTTTTTAAAAGTGGGATGAGATAGGAGATTTTTGTGGGGAATTAGGTGAAAGAACCACCAGAGAAAAATGTACAAGCAAGACCTGAAAGTAGATTAAGCAGATGGTTTCTTGCCCATAAGACTCACGTACTTAGAAATACTAGTTCTAGTTCTGGGACTTCCTACTGTAAAGTCTAAAGTTCAAAAAGAGAGGAACTTCATTCACACACATGACCTTTTACATAAAGTGCAGGACTTGATTCATCCAATAAGACCTTTAAACCCTAAATGTGAAATTAGTCTAAATTTGTTAAGTAGTAGCTTACAATTGCAAGTGAAAAATTATTAAAATAAAGCAGTTAAAAACAGAAAAACAACAGCAAAACCAGCTCAGAATCCCCAAAGGATTGTGAGACATGACTGTAAACTTGTGGTAAGAAACCTGCAGCAGGATTAATGCAACGATCGGAGAGGCGTTGGCAGCAGCAGCTGCCTGTTCTTGCTCTTTTTCCTTGCAAGAACCAGTTCCAATTTTTCTCTGATTGCTCTTCTCCTAACTTGGTTCCAAAAACTCCCTTGCTGACCTGTCCTAGCCACTCCAGCTCCCGGTTCACACCCTGTTGGTGCTGGACTTGCCTGGCACTAAAGAGAGGAGGAGTTGTGGGAGACAAGACACACTGAGGTAATACCCGTGCAGCAGCACATGTTATGCCTACCCCTAGGATGCTTTTTCTTTCTCCTTACTTCTCCCACTTGGAGAAAAAGTCAATAATCAACCTAGCTGATAAAAACTTTGCTGATTAAAGCAGATCCCAGATTTAAAGTCCAGCATCTTTCTTACAAACAATGCAAAGCTATAGAATTAGGAATAACCATGCTAGTCTGGAACAGTACACAGTACTGCCGAATTCTGGAATAGCAGCAATGTTTTCTGAAAGAGGAATGGCTATGCTCAATGATCACTGTTGAGAAAGAGACCAGTGAACTGTAATGAACGAAAACAGATCAAAACTAATCACATCTAGCATGGCAGAAATGAATCTGGGGAAAGGGCACTGACAAAAGAGATGTCAAAATCTGAATCTGAGTCACTACCTATGAATGTACCATTCAATAATGGAACTTTGATGAAGTGATGTGCCTGTTACACATTATATGATACTCAGTAGGGAACACCATTTATCCACTAACTGAAAACAGAAATGCAAATCATTCATGAGGGAAGTTGCTTTCATTCCATGCATCTGCAAAATGTGTGTGAAGTGTTGTCACCCTATAGTTAACTCCATGATAAAGCAGCGTGCCACTTTTTGCCAGTTCTGCTTTCAGCTGTGGCAGCAAACAATGAAAGTAGAGCGTGCTATATGGGAAGAGCACTGTAACCCAGCACAGAATTTATTACTCCTGTGACGAGGGAATGCAGCTTGGAATCTGTACTGAAACCTCATAAAAAGCAAGTATGAGCTTTAAAGTTTATATATATTACTCATAAAATAGCAATTATCTTCTGCACAGGCTTTCATGCAAAAAATATCACACACAACACTCAATGGAAATGACTTTAGCTTTTCTTTCCGATGTGCCAAAGAACAAAGTGAAATCGTGGTAGTAACGCCGGTAGCAATATTTCACATTTGCAGGTTCAGAAACAAATCGTTTTTGAGTCAGTGCCAGAAGCGATCGGGAGCAGGCTGTGCTGCAGAACCCTCGGCTGAGCGCTCACCGCCGCTGCAGCCCGGGCGCGCTCCGCTCGCTGCGCCTTCCGCGGGCGCGCAGCGCTCCCTCCTACCTTTCAGCTGCTCCTGGTCCGTCACGTCGCACTGGATGAACAGCGTCCTCTGCGCTTCGAACTGCTCGTCCAGGGCCGCCTTGCTCTTCTGTCCGGCATCGGAGTTGCGGTCCAGAAGGGCTACCTAAGCGGGGAGTGAGGAAAATGAGTGGCTGGCGGGCGGGCGGATGGACAGACGGACAAGTCCCCCGCCGAGCAGAGCCGAGCCTCAGGGGCTGCCACCACCCCCGCCCGCGGGTGCCGGCTGGAGGCAGAGGGGAGGGAAAGGGAGGGACGACGCGCTTGCCTGGGCTTACCTTGGCGCCCTTGCTCAGCAGCGCCTGGACGAAAGCGCGGCCGATGCCCTGCGCTCCGCCGGTGACCAGAGCCACCTTCCCATTGACGTGCATGGCCGCCGCGCTCCTGCCCCCCGCTCCGCGCCCGCAGAGCCGGTGCAACCCAGCGCGGCGTCACCTGCCCGGTTTCCTTTCTCCCTCCTTCGTGCCCTCCCTCCTGCCCTCCCTCCTTCCCTCCTCCTCCTGCTGCCGCCGCTGCAGCGGCTCATTCACCCCCCGCCCCACTCCCCACTCGTGTGACCCAGAGCCTCCCGCAGCTGCCTGGGCGGGGGGAAGCAGGGGCGGAGCGGGTCATTAAATCGTCCTCCCGAGTGTCTGCATGAGCCCTGGAGGTCAAGAGCCACCGGGAAGACCAGCCTCATCCCCTCTTCCCACCCCCAGCCTTTCCGGAGGGACAGGGTCGCAGCGTCCCCCGGATAAAGGGTCTCAGGGCAGCTACAGCTCCGCTCGGTGGAGAGGGGAATATATGTGTGCGTGTGTGTGTAAATCGCGTGAGAAGCTGCTACAAGCTTTGATAAGGGTTGTTGGCAGCTCTGAGGCTGTGTGAGTTTTGGCTGGCCCAAGCTGTATGAGGAGCAGGGTGAGGACAGCCTCTAAAAAAACATACATCGGTCACTTTTTCTCGCTTCAAAACAACCCACCAGCCTTCTCCCTCTCATTCCCCTAGTAAGCAGAATCTATCTGCATGAAAAAGCAACCATTTAATATTAAAGATATTAGACATATCAAGATAAGTGCTTTTGAGACATTTTCAGGTCTGTGGTTAGTGTAGCTATACTTTAAAACATGTTTAACTGCTTTTATAGTTTATAAGCCAAGTTCTTTCTTCTATATTAATATGAACTGTATGCAACTAAAAATCCTCAATACAAATGTGTATGACCATACATTAGAAATAAGAGCACCCTCAACCATGTAAAAGCTGAAATAAATGCTTTTGTTCATTAGCTTGTTAGGAGATTCACAAATGTCCCATAGAAAATGTAATGTTGTGGAGGGTTGGGTAGGCAGGAAAAACCCATTGTTTCAGTCCTAAGCTCTATAAACATGTACATCATGCAAGTGTGCATGTGTATTAAAACACACACGCTTGTATTTTATGTTCTCTGTTTTCTTTTGCCTGGTTTATCAGGTTTAAGCTTTTTACTTGTGCTTTCAAGGCCCTAAAGTACTCTGACTCAGACTGCATCTCTATCATTAATGTCTTGTAATTTCTTCTTGTTTCTCGGTAACAGTATTTTGCCCTCTCTCTTATCCCTCTTCTGTTTTCTACTAGTCTGCCTTTATCTATGGAATTCCCTTCTTTTGTATTACCTAGAAGAAAGAAATTACATCACTCCAAACGCTCAGCAAACTGTTATAGAACATTAAAGTAACTATGTGACCTAACTGAGTAAACCCAGTAACACAAAATCATTATTATAACCTTTGTCCTTAAAAATGTGAACTAATATAATCCAGCTGCTAAACTAAATCACAGCCATTAAGTTTTCCTAAAGATCATGATTCACTGTACTTCAAAAGAGCAGTCAAAGATGGCCTCTGGGATAAGTGATTTGTTAGAATATGATACTTGTGTTTCTGGGAGGACTCCAATTTGCTTTGGAGCTGTGAAAATTATGTCACCTGAAGTGCCATGCCTAATGAGCTCTGTCCCAACCAGCTGAGCCAGCTTCCCGAATTTGTTGGGACACAAGTGCCAGGTTAAAGTCACATCATGAGAACAGTATTACCACACAGGGACCTAACAATAGCATTGCAATGGAGTATTTCACCCTCAATTTAACCCTGATAACCCCCTGCCCCTCCTTCTCCCTCCTTTCCTCTCTTATGGCAACGATCAACATCTGTCATGGTCTTTATTTCCACAATGTAATGTTTTTTTAAAGAGCTATGCAAAGGAAAAGATCAATAAACCCTTCTGTATTCCAAACAGCTGTAGTTGGAATGACCTTTGGCAACAGTTTTCTAAATTGTTGATAATTTGGCATAAATGTTAAGAACAATCTGGACTCTTTATAAATGCTGGAATGCTTTAAGATCTGCGTGCACACACTGTTTCCATAAAAAAAGCTTATAATTCTGTGTCCAGAGATCAGCTTGGTTGAATACAATCTTGGGTATCATAAGCCGAAATTGTTTAGAAGTATTCTGATAAACTAAGCTGGGGTTTCTAACCTGTTTTGGTTGGCTGAACAGACTCTTGCCATTATTCTATTCAAGAATCTAAATGACACATCTTCCAAGATGGCAAAAAAAGGATCAACACTGATCCCCATAACCTTCCAGCAAAATATTTGGTATAAGAGACAGTGTTTCTAACTAGAACAGGATGTGCCAATCCTCCAAATGCAGGAGGAAGTAATAGAAGGATGGCTCTGTGATTTACCCCTGGAGCCCACAGAGATTGCTTGGCTGTAAGGGATATGTGTGCTTTGCTCTTTCAAACTACACCGGATTTGTTGCCAACTGACTACAGGTACTCTTAAGAAATTTGTTGCCACGTAGTCCTTTACAACCACAAGTTTTTCATTTGACCAACTGCATAAAAGATAAAATATTGCCCATAGGAAGAAGCTCCTTGTAGACATCTGTTAGAAATCCAGAGTTAGCATCTCAGTCTTCTTGGTGAAACTTGGGGAGTAGGGAGTAGTTAGGAAATATTTTTCTCTCTTATTCATCAATTGACAAGTTTTGAACCTTTCCTTCAATTTTAAAGAAAACAAAGGTGTTACCAAAGTTGCTATAAAGACTGAGTAAGTGGTATCACACCTGTGGATGAATTATCAGGCAGTGTGTGTAGCAGGGCATACAAACGCAGCTAATCAGCATGTGTGCTTTGGTATGTAGCTCAGTACATTTCCCCAGCTTCTATTAAGAAGAACAAGTGGAAAACAAAATTAGAGACATGCCACAAATATCCAGCTTTGCATGGGGTAATTAAAAGATTTCAGGCCACATACTTATTGTGGTGTGTGTTTTTTCATTAACAAGAAACTTACAGCAAGTAAGAAACAGTTTTCCATGTCCAAGAGGCTTATTCCTAATGCAATTTCTGTATTTTCTGTCTGCATGTATTACATTGAAAGGCATAAATTACTGCATAAGAACATGGGCTTATGCAGCTATACTACATTTCGGATATTACACCTAGCTATGTATACAAAAGAATTCAAGACATCAAGTGGCTGCCAGAAATATCTAACTAACTAACTCAGAGGGCAAGAAAATGAATGAATAACAGGCTCAGAGATTTGCCAAAATGCGTTTTTAGAGGACAACATCAAATCAGTTCATGGTAGTGAGTGGCTAGATTATTTTGTTCACTCAGGACAACAGCAGGTCATGCACAAAAATATTATGTACTTGGGCCAAATCAGAGAAGAGAGGGTACATCGAAGTAGAGTACAAGAAAAAAGTTGTTTTTTCATAGTGCTTGTACTATATGTTCAAGACGTCATGACTTTCATGGTGAGATTTGGAGTAAGACACTAAAACAAACTATTCTGTTGTTTTCTGTCTTTTCAAAAATAGCAGACAGAATAGGAAAGCAATAGTGTGGGGAGTTTTTTTGAAAATAAAAGCAATTGAGGTTAGTAGTACTGTCATAATAGAAATGATAGTTGATGAGGATGAAAAGTCCTTGTTTATTAGCTTAAGGAGGACCATACAGTGAAGACTAGATCACTTTGCTTTGTAAAATTGAAAAGGAATGTCACTGGAGATGATAAAAAAAGAAAGAGAAACCTGTACAGTGCAATTTCCTGATTCTTGAGAATGTCTAAAAAGTTTACAGTTTTTGTGAAAAGATGTGACAGAACATGTGGGAGGATGTGACAATAAATGAAACACAAGGGAGATGATGACTTATTTTTAAATTGCCTCTAATTGACATTAGAGAAGGAATGTTAAAAGAGAGAGATTCATGTCATTTTGGAAACACCTACTACTATTGAGAGAAAAGTTTTGAAGTAAAGAAAATAACGTAGTGTCAAATATCTAGAGAAGAGGTGAAGAAAATAGCTGCCCAGGAAGCTAAGGAAAAAAGATTTAGAAATCCTCGCCTGAGTACCTGTTCAGAGAGGCTTTCTAGCTCTCCTGCATGCCTTGATCAAATTACTTCTGCCATGTTCAACATTAATTCAGTCTGTATCTCAGGCATCACAGTGATAAATATTTCAATCCATTGTCCTGCATATAGGCCATATAACGGGACTCGTGTTTCCCCTTAGATACTTAATTCTGTTTAAAAAAAAAGAAAAAAAGCTTAACGCAATTAAGGTAATACTATGTTCAATGAGAATAGAAGCATTGTTAATAAAATCACCAAAAAAGGTTACTAGATAAGGGAATTTGGGGTTAATCTCATGCTTGAAAATCAATAACACATTTTAAAAAATATATAGTCATCTGGAATAATGAGAACATGAGCATGAGGCCTTGCTAGGAAGGCAGTTCTGTGAGGTGTTAAAACTTCTCAAGGCTTGAGACAGGCTCTAAATGAATAAGGAAAGATTCAGTAGTAAAGCATGCCCTGCCCTTTCTCTATCTGATATAATTATAGGAGAACCTTTAAAAGCCTGTATTTGGCACTGTCTTTAAACACCACAGCAGTACGGCAGCTGGCAGCAAAACCAAAACAAAAATATGTGAACCCCTCCCTTGCCTCTTGCAAGTTTGGCAACACACCATGTGCAGGACTGACTGTCCTCCCTATTAATTTGATTATCAACCCATCAAGCACTGCAAATATCTATATGTTTGCAAAGAAAATGTTGTAGGCTTACACTTAAATTTTAAGGGCCTTACTGAAAAGCTAGGGTGAGCAATTAAAATTGCACTAGCCCCCAGTACAGTAACTTGAGTTTCTGAAAACTGTGTAATTCTACTGCAAGTGACCTGTTGTATATTTCTTTAAAGGATTATAACCACAGAGTTATATGAATTTGTTGAAATCCTGGAGTCTTATTAATTATCTTATTTGAGAAGAAATATTGTTTTGATTATGTTTTAACCTTTAAAATTAGGGAAAAAAAAAGAAAAAAAGAAAAAAAAGGAAAAGAAGAAAAAGGAAAAAGAAAAGAAAAAAGAAAAAAGAAAAAGACAAAAAAGGGAAAAAAAAGAAAAAGAAGAAAAAGAAAGGAAAAAAAAAAAAAAAAAGAGAGAGAGAGGGAAACCCCAGGAACCCTTCATTCCAAATCTGAAAAATAAGAAATTAGCAGGGAACCATGAAATCGATCAATCAATCAATTCTCTTATTATGCTCTCCAGTTTTATGTATGGTCTGGTGGTGATAGTTGTCTTTCAAGCTAGTGTTTTGGCTCCCTTCATTTTTCTATATGTATAGTCACTGTCTAGGTGCGTCAGTTTGTGGATGTCCTGTTTTAAGAAAAAGCTATCACATACAGAGGGTTTTTATGAATTGGGGCAGATTATTTTGTGTTGCAGAGTGATTGTGAGATGTATGTTTTAGGGAACACCTACCACTACTGAAAGAAAAGGTTTGGAGTAAAGAAAACAATGTGCAAAAACTTGGAAGTGCTACATACAATTTATAGTATTCTATAGATTAACAAGTGGTCAGAATAATGAGGTAGTCACATCCAGAAATAATAAGAAAAAGTGAACCAAAAGTCAAAGAAAAGGTATGAAAAAAGAAGTAAAAGTTTATTGGTGGTATACTTGCTAGAAATTATCACATTAAATTAAATTAAGAAATGAGTCAAAAATCTCAAATGTCAACACCATGGCACTTTTTCTTATAGGAAGTTCATTCTTTTAAATTAAAGAATGGCATATGCAAATGGAAATTGTGTTGAAACAATTTCTGTCAGAAAAGTAACTGATACACTCTTTTCATATTTTTCTATTAGTAGTTACAATACAGAATAATAAAAAAAACCCCTCAACAGTTATTGGATTAATTCCATCCTGAGGTAAATCAGGCAGAAGCTGGCAGCAAAGATAGTTTAACCTTATTTCATTTTATAAATGCACATAGAAAAATTGTTTGAAAAGATTTTCCCATATGTCTTTGAACTAGAGAAAATAAAAACATGTTTACAGGAAATCTTTCATTTTTCTGACACACTGAATTTACTGGAGGATAAAAACAATTTTCTTAAAATGTCATGTTAAAAAAAATTAAATTTCCACAATTAAAGATCTTCATGAAAGAGAACATAAAGCATAATTCTTAGAAATTATGAGGGCAACTATAAGCAGGGTTGGTAGCACAACCCAAGAAGCTGTCTCACCTTTCTCATTAGAATTTGTCTCCTTAAAATTCTTTATAGTTCTACCATGTTAAAAGCAAGATATTTTCATATCAGATGTTTTCTTCCAATTGGAAAACTGCAGGTAAAGACAAGTTAAGTAAGACTTGAGACTCCCTCAGCTGCATGCCTCATGTATTTGGGCTGTGTCATGCAGAGCTGCATCTGCACTTGGTTTTCAGTAGTTTTCAAAAAAGTGCTCAGCCACAGACTCCCAGGATGTTTTTTTTTTTTCCACAGGAAAACTGTCTCACTGGCTGTTAATGTGTAAAGTGTAAACTTTGTGTTAATCTTTGTCTAGTAAAACCTCTCAGCCTTGTGGCTGGTCCTGTATGCTGTGATGTGAGCAGCGAGCACAGATACCGATTTGGGTTTTGTTTAGTACTGTGGCAAGGCCTCTCTCACTAGATTATATTGTTGTGCAACTCTTACTTTTCAGAATAATTCCATGAAAAAATAATTGCCTGTTTTTTGGCTCTTTTTCTTTTTCTTGTCAGGGAGAAGGGAAGGTTCAAATCTATATTTCTGTCTTTTGAGAGGTGTCATTTATCTACATAAATTACAGGTGCCTTAGGGTTTAAGTGCTTCTAGTATTCTTTTGATACAGGTTAATGAGGAAATTTCATTTGGTTAGGTACAAAGTGAAATATGAAGGCAAAGACAAATACCTTCCTGTTATTTTTTCCTACTTACTGCCTTTGAAATTATTTAGAAATATGTATAGTGCATTAATTAACAATTTTGTGTTAAGATAGGCCCACTGTTTATTGGGATATTAAATTTCTCTCCTAAATTTTATAATTCACTGCTGTGGGTGGAGTTAACAGGTCTATAAAATTGAAATATATACATCACTACAGGGACACAGGCATTTTTAATGGATCTAGTCCTTTCTCATCTTGTGGCTGAATTTCATTTCTTGAAATAAAGATTGTCAATACCTTTGCACTACACTATTAAATAACATTTTCAATTTTCTGAAATGACTTGTCAGTTAAGAAAAAAATATTGCCCCTATTTGAATTATTTCATGTCAGTATCTAATAGCAGTAAAATGTTTGAGATGCTAAGAATTACTTAGCTTTTTCAAAAAAAAAAAATCCTGACAACTAAGAAGTTAAAAATACAAATTAAAGATATGAGATTAACATAGGTATGAACATGAGAATGAGCATACCATGCCAAAAATCTGTGAACTGTGTAAAACCAGAATGAACCCTAATAACGATGTAAGTATTGTTGCTAATGTGAAGTAAATCAGGTTGGATCATTCCAGCTTTCTAGCTCCCTATACCACACCATATTTCAAGTCACTGTTCTCTGTAAGTAGGGATGTTATGTGTTTCAGTATTAAGAAAGCAGAATCTCTCATAGAACATTTATTTTGACAAATGTCAAATAAAAAATCATTAGAACGAGACTGTGCTTATTTCATTAGTAACGATAATATTTCTTTTGGCAAAATTAATTTTATTCCTTATTTGTTTTCTCATTGTTGATTTGGACTTTTATATTCTATTAGTTGTGTTATGCCATAATGCAGTTTCTGTTGTATATGACATTTTTGGATATGTTTCAGTTTTTCAGCAGTTCTTTTTCCATGAAAACTTCTAATTTCATGTTCCATTAATAATTTCCTGATTATGAATTCCTTTGTAGTGATAAATGTAGTTGTGAAATGTGAGCATTTTTCATGACATTGAACTTCAAAGTCTAGGCCATTCTAGTCAGGGATTTTTAAGGCTTACAAATTCTAAGGTATATTAATTTTAAGACTTACTAGACAAACACATTTAGACAGACTGCCTGCCTGGAAAACAAATAAGGAAAATACTACTAGACTGCATTCCCCTAAGTGAAACCAGCTATTCAATACCCGCATAATTTTTATTGTCTCCCAATTATTGCCTTTTTACTTTGCTTTAAATAATGAAGGTCCCACAAGACACTCAAGTGTATGCTGTGCAAAAATTCATTAGATATACCAGGATTTGAGAAAACCCTCCCAATTTCAGAGGACAAATTTTTGTTGGTTTGTGAATCCCAGCCTAAGTTTAAAGCAGCTGAGACAATAAAATCTATAAGGTAGAAGTATTGCAGCAGAAGTCTACAACTGATTTTAATTAAAGTGCTCTGGTGACCTGAAGATATTCACAATCCAGCACTGAAATTAAAAATGTCCACATCAACAGAACTTTTCTCAGGCTTACAGTGCCAGTTGACCTTGTTAGGCATATCTATCTATCTATCTATCTATCTATCTATCTATCTATCTATCTATCTATCTATCTATCTATCTATCTATCTATCTGTCATGTGTAAATCTACAGTTAATGACCATTGTTCAACCATTTCTAAGTAAGGTAAGCAATTCCAAGCTATGAAGCACCTGGTCCCAGGTTGACTCAGATAGCTCAACTGAGGCATTCTTTGGTAAGAGACATAAGCTTTTGGTGCAGTTCATTGAGAGAATGAGGTGTGTGATCTAAAAGGGAAACGTCTGCTGAGCTGCTTAGAGCTTGTGAGTATGAATGTTAAACATCACATAAGACTGATGAATAAGCCTTGTACTTTGGGTTCATTTGGTTTCTCAACACCAGTGTGTAACTAAAAAGTAATACGTGACTATTTAAAAGACATACCTGTGGTGTCAGAATCACTACAGCATGCACAATGTAGTTAGACTGTGAAACCCATTGCCATATATGTAATATAATTTTAAACGAGTTCAAAAACCTATCAGTAAAATTTAAAGAGTCACAGAATAAGCTGAATTGGTAGGGACCCACAAGGATCATCAAATCCAGCTCACAGCCCTGAACAGCACTATTCCCATGAGTCACACCATGTGCCCAAGAGTATTGTCCAAACACTTCTTGAACTCTGTCAGGCTTGGTGCTCTTCCCTGGCCTGTTCCAGTGCCCAGCCACCCTCTGGGTGAAGAATCTTTTTTTAATATCCAACTCAACCCTCCTCTGGCAAAGCTTGAGGCCATTCCCTTGGGTCCTGTCACTGGTCACCAAAAGAAGAGATCAGTGCCTGCCCCTTCTCTTCCCCTCACAAGGAAGTTGCAGACTGCAATGAGGTCTCCCCTCAGTCCCTTTTTCTCCAGGCTGAAATGACAACTGCATTGTCTTTCCTATGTTTTTCAATACTTCCCAGAATAATCCTCTCCATAACTTTACCAGGCACTGAAGTGAGACTGACAGGCCTGTTGTTTCTGGGGTCCTCCTTCTAGACCTTCTTAAAAACTGGGACAATGTTCACCAGCTTCCCCTCAGCTGGAGCCTCTCTGGATTCCCAAGACTGCTCAAAATCATTGAGATAGGTTTTGCAATGACATTAGCCAGCTCTTTGAATATTCTTCGCTGAATCCCATGAGACACAATAAATATGCAAGGAGATCTCCAGCTGGAGGATCCCTCACAATTTCGGAGTTGACTGGGAGTTGATCATCCTTACATTCATGGCCCTCCAGCTCAAGGGCACAGTCCTCTTGTTCCATCATCCATGTTGAAGGTAGAGGCAAAGATTGTGTTAAACACCTGCTCCTTGTCTGTGTCCAGGTTTGTGAGGTGACATCCTCTCCCTATAATGGGCTGATGCTATTTCTACACAGCTTATTGCCTTTAATAGATTTGAAAAAACTCTTTATTGTCCCCTGTATTTCTGGTCAGCTTCAACTGTGATTGAGCTTTGGCCTCATGAATTTTCTCCCTACAGTGGTGAGCAGCATCTCTCTATTCTTCCTGTGTCAGCTGACCTTGTTCCCACTGTGCAAATGCCTTCCTTTTTTGGCCTTATTTCCTAAGAAGATTCTTCTTAAGCCAAGTGGGTCTTTTGCCTTACTGCTTGACTTCCAGCATTTGGGAGTTGAATGCTCCTGTGCACTTAGACACAAAATTACCATCACTGAAGGTAAGACAGCAAAATGTGGAAGACTTACAACATACATATATATACATATATAGATATTCATTCTCATATGTTCTGGCGACTGTCAAACACACGATTTTAGAATATGCAAATCTTTGTTCAGAATGAGTAAAATCCTATTTTTGGTATTATGGCAGTACTGTAATGTCTATAAAGTTAACTAAATCTGTTCCACATATTTTTTTCAGAACACTTTTTACAGATAAAACATTATTTTTGAAGAATTTTTTTTTTAGCCTAATTTAGGTATATTTCGTTCTGTCCTCTCTGTATCAATGTGCACTCAATAATCAATGTATATTTGTGTGTGTTTATACAAATATACGTAGCTTGCATATCTTTTTATATCTGGGAAATAGCCTGGTTCTCCATATCATTTATTTCTACTTGAAAGATAAATTAGCCTATTATGAAATACCCAAACTGCTACAAGCTGGAAGAAGAGCAACAGTATTTATAGAGTGAGTTTATGTTTTCTTTTCTGGTTTAGGTGACATTAGGTGGAACTGACAGATATCAGTGGCAAGAAAGGCATATGTATATGTTCATCTCAAAGAGCATCTTGATGAACTAATCTGATTCCATGCCTTAAAAAATGTGCTTTTTTAAATAAGAAAAAAGAAATTTCAGTGTGTGATATTTTTACACTTACACAGTAAGAGTTTTTGTTCTTTCTCTTCCTGATTTCGTGAGATTCAGGCCAAGACCATAAATCCAGTTTCAAGTGATTCTAAATAAATTTCAGGCAAGCTGCATGTATTTAGTGGCTCTTATGAGAATCTGGTAGGATCAGATTCCACAACCTAAAGACAGTTTAACCATAGAGTTTATCATATGGCTTTAAACAACAGAAAACCGGTATTTTACAGGAAATTAGGGAAAGAACAGCATTGGTTTTTAACAGACTTTCATACATGTGTTATTCTCACAAATTATAGAGGTACGAGACATTAAAAATACACCTAAAATATTCTGTGCCTCTATAAAGCCGATTAACTTACTTGACTTCTGAAAAAAAAGAGTATTCTTCATAAAGAAGAAGAGTACCATAACTCTTATTATCATGCCTTTTATTATCAATATATTCCTGAATATATTATTTATTTTATTTTGGACTTTTTACTTTTATAAGTAAATGTGGATGTTTATTTAATTCATGCATATCTTCTGTAAGGTAGAAATGTGTTCTCTTCAAGTCAAGTAGGGGCTTCCCAGAAATAAGACACAAGTAAACTCTATATATGTTGAATCAGAGGGCTGTAGTAAGTAAAAAGCCTACTGCTAGGCTGAAGCCTTCTGGTTTCCTTTCTGCAATTTCTCTAAGGTCATTTTTCACAGTATTAAGCATGTAGATGGAACATTTGTTTGCTCAAAGTTTTCAGTGTACCTTCTGTGCATGAAAAGTGAGGGTGGATCTTGGCACCACTGTTGGGTTTTTTCCCATATCTGTTTGGTGGTTTGTTGTGTTTTTTTGTGTGGTTTTTTTTTTTTCTTTTTTTTTTCTTTTTTTTTTTTTTTTCTGGGCTCTAGCTCAAAGTTACTAACCACATCTGGCATCTGGAGCAGATAAAGTTCAAGGCAGGGTGTCTCAACAACCAGCAAAGATGTCCAAAAATTTAGAAAGCAACTATGTGCCAGTTCAAAATCATACACTAGGAACCAAGACAAATCAAATATTGCGTGACTAAATGTAATCCAATGAAGGTAAGACACACATGAATTATTTTATGCTGATTCACTTAGGTCTATGACTAATCAGGCAGAATTGACACAGGTTAATTAACACAGTAGCAAATTCAAAAGAGAATGAGAGCTGGAGAAATCAGCAAACTTTGCAAAAATATCAGTAACTGGGAAAACACTTTGCTTAACACTTGATTTATTGCACAAATCCATTGCATAGCTTCCTTCTATTGCTCTGAGAACAAATAATCAGCCTAAACAATCAGAGATGTGTCTATACTAGCCTCTTGCCCTACATCTTTAACCATTAGTATTAGTGAGAAGGCAGTCCTCATGGTAGCTGGTACAGCAGTACTAACACCAATAACTCCTGGCATGCAGATAGCTTTGGAGTCAAAGGTAGTAGTAGTTTTCCCAAAGCAGATTGCTGCAGTTTCTCATAGTACTGTCCTAGTCCTACTTCATATCAAGGCTTGGAGGGTTTCAGGCCAAGATCCACCAAAGTATTATAGTGCCAAAAGTGGATCTGTAGATGGTTCGAGCTTCTAAATCCAAGACTGTGATTCTCAAAAGCCCATCTGAACCATGTGAGGGACTGTATTTTTGGTGGTAAAACTGCCCTAATGCAAAAGATTCCGTTATTTTCAATGAGTGCCAACTTGCTAAGATTAAGACTGGTAGCTGTTTGAAACTGAAATCTGTCTTCTGTTTTGTGGAATACCTATGCAATTAAAGCATTCACATAGAATATGGGGGTAAGGGGTTAAAGACTTTCCACAAAATGAATGAACTGAAATCCATATCTCCCCAGAAAATGTTTTAACCATAAGGCTGTGAGACTGTACAGTGATACTGGTGTGAGGCAATGCCCTTCTTTTGAAATTAGGGCACTTTAAGTAGTCCTTCAGTAGTTCCTGAAGTATGCCTGTGTATTTGAAACTAAGTGATCATTTTATGTAGCTGCAGAAACATCCAGGCTTATGTGAGATATTTTTGTTATTTGTTTATATGCATACCAGCATCATTAATTTAAATTCTAGACAATATAATTTCTTGCAAAGAATCCTGTCTCACCCTGTGGGCTTAAAAAAACCCTGTAATTATTAACTGCAAATAGAAATAGAAAATCCCAACAGAAAAGTAATTTTATTGTAACTGTGGATTAATTTTTGTGTCTAGATACTGTAAAATTAGTCTTCAAGAAAAACGAAGAATGAAATAATAGATAGAGAAGTAAAGAAGAAAGATCTGTGAGTCTGTCAAATTCTTACATGGAATAGTTTCTGGTCATTTAACCTAGAAGTTGGATCAGCAGGAGATGTCATTTATCTTGACATTTACAGGTTGTCACTAGTATTTAAAAATGAATGTTTCTGCAAAAAAATGAGGTAAATAAATACAGCTGAGTAACAAGCTACTTTGAGACAGCTGTTCTCTTTGTTTTTCTGGCATCAGGGAGCATTTTTTGGTCACAGAATCTAAATGAATTTTCAATTCTGTGATTACGAAAGGCATATGTAGTCAGAATTAAACTAAACTAAGGAAAACAGAACTAAAGAGAGAGAGACTGAAAATGAGAACAGTAAATAAACACACAGTATGTGGTAACTACAACTTAGTATACCATAAATGTGAAATGCAGATGGAGTATCCTGTGATAGGGAAGTTGCAACTAAACATCTGTTTCTTCCAAATTTCCAAAGAAAAATAGGTTCACAAATTACGTCCAAATGTTTAAGAAACTAGACTATACAAATACGTCAGAAAATGTCAAATTCATATTCAAATTTTAGCAACTTAGTTTTTTTTTGTTTATAGACTGTCTTTGTCACTGTCAAATAAATAATAGTCAATAAAAATGTAGATATACACCACACTATCCCTTAGATCTCTCCCAAGAGAAAGTACTTCACAGACTGTCTATGTGTACTTAAAAAGAAAGCAGATATTCCGACTTTTGAGCAGTGGCCATTATGGCCATCTTCTGTTCCCTGAGAACTATTCACAGAAAGCCTCAAAATAGTTATGGCTCAAAGCTAAAGTATTGAACTAAATCTTTGAGGTGCACTGTATTCTGTAAGACATCTTTGACCTCAGTTTAATGACAGTAGTGGGAAGGATTCTGTGGCTTCACATTGGCCTCCACATAATTTTATATGCTTTAAGGAGTGGCAGATACCCACTGGTGGATTTAACATAGAGCATTCAAGAAACCCAGATTTTCTGGAGTAACAGTGAAAATGTAACCATGCACATAACCATGAAACCCAAACTTGTTGCCCTATGCAACAAGTGGAGATTTCCTATAAGCAGATTAGTTTCTCTGAGACATAAAAACTGTCCTATCCTCTTGATAGCCTTTACAATCCTGAGATCCAAGAATTATGCTGAAGTGACAGAGCATAAAGGTGCATGTGTATGTGTGTCATACATATACATAGGTGGAGACAATGAGTTAATGAGTTCATGGCAGCATAAAATGTTTGAGATCACATAAATGATTAGTCCTTAATCCATTGCGAAATAATTTTAGATTAAGCCTGGTGCTCTCTCACCTCAGAGCAACTCATTCTAAAGACATCCTTGCCATGGAACAATAAAAGGTAATAAATATAAAAGAATTTAAATGTTTTTGTGTCATACCAGGATGTTTACAGCCAACAAGTATGAAATGAATTATTACTTCAGGATGACTCCAGGAAGATAGTATAATTGTGTTTGGAAGATGGAAGATTTAAAAAAAAATGTTGCCTCTGGCACATGAAAGTCTGTTTTTCATTTTGGTTCACTTAATGAATTTATTACTAGTGTTTAATTTAGCTGTAGTGACTATCTGCTAATAGGTGCTATATAGATTCTTTGCAGCACAAGTACATTCATGTGACTGCTCACTTAAGTGTCTTTAGCAGGATTTTAGCTCCTCAGTTTGTTCCTAAAGGTTAACACCTTTGTATCACCACTGAATAAAAATAGATTTTTTATTCAGTGAAAGAATACTTTGAAGATCAGATCCCTGAGGTTTTATGAATCTGTTCTGCACTTTGCAAGTAGTTTTCCCTAAAGTTGGTCCAAATTATTCATGAATAGCATTTTTCCACAGAAAATACTAGTAAACGAAAGCCAAATAATTTGCATTGGCTTTGGAAAAATTTCCAGTAGCATGCTCAAGCTAATTGAAAACTGTGTTGCCTATTTGGTATCACTGTGGTTCTATTGTTTCGTTCTGATTTGACTTCAGGAAGTTCTACTTCTCTTGCATGTTATTGCATGTGTCTGTTGACCTTGTGAGTGCATACTGATATAGACCTGGTTCAGCCTGGAGAGGAGGAGACTGAGAGGGGATCTTATCAATGTACATAAGTGTCTGAAACAGAGGGTGTCAAGAACCAGTCCCTTCTCACTGGTGCCAGGCAATAGGACAAGAGGCCACAGGCAGAAACTGGAACACAGCATTTCACATGAACGTGAGGAAGAACTTTGCTGTTCGGGTTACTCAGCACTGCAGTAAATTGCTCGGTGAGGTTGTGGAGTCTCCCTGGAAATATGCAAAAGCTGTTAGGACACAATTCTGAGTAACATGCTCTAGAGAATCCTGCTTGAGCAAGGAGGCTCCTGGAAGACCTCCAGTGATCCCTTACCCATTCTGTGATTCTGTGGAACTGCAGTAACACTTGAAGTCTGCCCCTTGTCGTAGTTGTGAGATTTTCCAATTGAAACTGTGTCTGTTTACAGTGGTGAACTGAAGGGAAGGGACTGCCCAGAGGAGCAGAAGGAGCAGTCTGGAAATGATTCTCTAGAAAAACAGATTGATTGCATACATAAGTATACTTTTTGAATGATGAAAAGGAGGATGGGGACTTATTAATTTTCCCTAGTCTCAAGAAAGAAAGGGAACTACCTCTGATAATGCAGTATTTCTGCTTGATCTGGCAACTTCCCAATCCCCAAAGCCATGACCTGTGTTTATGGTTCTAGGAACAGCAGTACAGGCTGTTCCCAGCATTCCTCTGAGCTTTACTTCAGAAGGAGAAACAGAAAGAAGTCCTCTACTTCTGGAACATTGCTAAGTGGAACAGTTAATCTGGAAGTTTTGCAATGTGAATCCCAAGAATCAGTGATTGTTAATTACTTAAGCCAAACTCTGACGTAGAGGTACAGCCCTTCACTTTGAGAATGTTAATGATGTGGAAGAATACCATCTGTAATCAGCCTAGGATCACCTGAGAAAACTTCTTCAAAGTCTCAAAAGTTGCCAGCCTTTTTCCAGACATTGTAAATTAAATCTGTAATTGTGATTGACTTTCAGTTACGAAAAGAATATTGTTTCATTTTTTCACAGCGCCAGGATAGAATGCACTCCCTATTAGGAGAGCAAGTGACATATTTCTTGATATAGATCATCTCCACTTGAATTTTTTAACCCAAACTATTGAGTGGCCTTTTAATGGCCATGCAGATGTTTCAACTGTGATCTGAAAAGTCTGGGGACATTAGGCAGGATAAAACAAATTAAAAACAGTCACATAAAAAAGTATTCCCCAGAAGGTTAAAGGAGTTTCCCCTTCAGGTGAAAAGGAGTCAAGCACTGTGTCTGCTGGCAATTTCAATATAACATTGAACTGTTGCTTCTCATGATTTCATCATTTCATTCCAGCAGCATGGCTCAACACACTTTAGCAAGTCTTTTCAGAGGCAGCAAAAATATCATTGCAAATACCCTGGAGCCACAAACTTCACCAGGTAGTGTGTGTGGATGTTGACCACAGTTATGCTTTCCTCTAGGGAGTAGCAGAGACATTATATGCTTTGTTACTGCTCCTGCCTTCACTTGCAGGTTCCCTGTATCTTAAAAACAGCATTTTCCAGGCTCTGTAATGCCATGAGAAGAGCACTTCTGTACAGAGGTAATGTTGGCAGAGTACAACTCATCATCTACCTTGTCCACAAGTGTCTGTAGGATGACCCTGGCTCATATATCAAACAAATAAAAACATATGGTAAGGAGAACATGTCCAAAAAAGAACATTTTAGCAGGTGGTGCATTTTCTAACGGGTAAAAAAATAAAATGCTCCCAAATGGTGTCTATGGAAAAGCACAGTATCATGAATAAGTGATCCTAGAAGCTTCTGCTGAGTTTTTGGAACATGACAATAAAACTTCACAGGCAACAAAAGTGATAACTTTTAGCATTAAAATTAGAAGTTCTTAAAATGCATGTAGGCTTATTTTCCAGCTGGATGGTGTTGTTTTAAACCCCAAAATATTATTTGCTCTTCAAGAAAAGTGGTATTTTTGTGCATTCAGGAACCAGAACACTGATACATCAATTGTAACTTCCTTTCTTTCATCAGAAAGCAACAATGCAAGGGAAAAAGAAGTCCAGAAAAAACCTGACAGGCATAACTGAAGTCTATCTATGTTCAAAACAATGAAGACATTGTCTTAAATTTGTCCTCAAAACCCTTATTGAACTCTTTTGATTTTATCTTGAGTAACATGCCCCTTTTCTTAATCCCGTGGATGGCACCATTGAAATGGCCTAAACATTGAAATGACCTCTAAATCTTTTAACCTAATAGCTCTTTTTCTGACTTTGATAAAATCACATACACTACTGTATGCAGTGCATCATATAATTGTGTGCTGTCAAGTCAAAGTATATTCATGCACAACCCTTTAACTGTAAAAAAGAAAATAACAGCCACAATTATAAAAATGTTTCAGAGGCACTGAATAAGTCAAATTGTCATTGAAAACCAACCACAAATTCACTTCTGAATGTTGTAATTAAAAACAATTCTTCATGCTTACACTATCCTTATACAAATCATATGAATTATATGGTCTCAGAAGATTAATCTCGTGAAACATTCTTCACAGAATTTAGACTTTCTTTTAATGCAAATTTAGTCACTACTTTGACAGGATAGAATTAATCTGTTGAAGATTCAGAACTAACATGCAATGTATTTTAAAAAAAGTGTAAGTACCCCACGTTCTTAAAACAGGCTGAACTGACTTCAGTTTTAGATTTCTAGCTTAATCTACTTACCAAAGCATATTCTTTCAGCTAGAACAAAGGACAGATAACCTTCAAGACCTAGCAGAACTTTACAGAAAATAACAGGAACTAAACTGTCTAAAATTGAAAACAAAGATCTTGCTGCACGAGTAAAAGTTCATAAAGAACATTTCAAAAAAGAAAGTAGTGACCCTCTTTGAGGAAGTTAGGAGTATGTTTCTTTGGGGGATGTCTGGCGCCAGAAGATATCTTTTGGATTGAAGGCATCCCAGAACACAAGCAAATGGGCTGAAAGGTTGTATTTTAAAGAAGGCAGATGCACTGATGTGACAGTTCTGAACAAAATGGCCATTTTGCACAAAAATCCATACTGAATATAGAAGGTGTGGTATTGTAAATGCATATTGTTCCTTCAGTGATGTGAAGAAAATGAAGAAAAGAACTAGGGTTTGATCTGTGATACTAAAGTGTAAACTTCAAATATAAACTGTCAAATGTACTCATCCTTATGTGGTATATATTTTCCCCTTAAATTTGCATGAATGCACAAGCAAACACGGTCTTGTTTTAAAATTGGTGTTGCGCAAATTCTAGCTGATTGTCGGCTGTTTTAGAAAGAGCTGAAGTCAGTGCCTGAGGCACAGCTCCATAATAAGTAATAGCATAATAACAAAATTCCATAAAGAATCAGATCAAATGGCCAATATTCCCCAGTGGTAGCAATGAGATGTAAGAAACAGGGCAGAGCAGAATGGTTCTTTCCCTTTTATACACATAATGATCTAAAAAGTAAGGGAGAGCTTAGTTCAATTCCTCTTTAAAAAGCATTATGTGTTCCCATGCCTCAGAGAGCGCTTCCAAGTAAGAGAGTCATTCCTCGGCCATTGGGCAGATCTGGAAGCATCTGTCAAAGTGTCAAAATATGCAGCTGCAGGACATTGCAATGACTAAGATATGGAAAAGGGAGCAAAAAATAAGTTCTCTGTTTTGGCTGCTTAACCAGACAATTAAAAGGAAAACATATTTTCTATTAAATTGATATTTTTTTTTTTTGTTGTACTGAAATAAGCTTGATCCTTACTTTCATTTCCTGCTTCTTAGCAAAACCCTTTGTTCAAAAGGAATGCTTTCCAGGTTTTGTTAGAAAAGCAAAAGGAGAGAGTGTATTCACAAATCCAGTGAGAGGTCATCTTTTCTTTTGTCAGGAGGTTGGGATAATCAGACATAGAATATAGAGTCTGGATTTTCTATGAGAAATTTTTGAGATTTGTCTTTATCTCCCAAAAGAGCATTCTAACTTCCTGGGTGTGGAATGGCTCTCAACTATTCCTGTTACAGTCCATCTTATGGAAACTGCAGGAAGAAAAGAGTGAGACACTAAAAACTGGAAGGAGAATAGTGACTCTGGTCATTGGGACATTGACTATAGAAATAGGCACCTAGATTCCCATTTCACTGAAATACCATTGCTTACAAGGGTAGGTAGAGAACAACCTTCTGCTACTAAAGAAAGTTCATTTAAGAGGCAGGAGATACAAATAATCAGCAAGTTATGAAATTATTTTTTACAACTTTAATCTCAAACAGACTTTTCTTCACAACCTGGTGCTTGCTATGTATATGTTCAAATTTGGGGAAGTAAAAATTGTATTTTTTTTTGCTCTTTCCCTGTTTCTGAGATATGAAAGCATGCAGAATTTTTAGTAAGTTTGTTGTATTCAGTACTTTGTTGTTTAACAAAAACCTTACCCATCTTTAAAAAAAAATACCAGAAAAAAAGAATCGAACCACTGTGTATTGATTTACAATATTTTTTTGCATTTTTCTGTACTTGGATGCTGCCAAGTTTGACTTTTCTCTCCCTCTAAATGCTTATTATTGTATGAGGAAGCATTAAGCTTAATCCTGCTGTGGTTAAAAAAGAAGGTTTAGCAATTTCATTCCATGCCTTCAACTGTTCTTAGCCATGCGTGCATGTCTGTTGCTACTGTTTGATCTGCTCAGAACAGATTTGGTTCAGAACGTCATAGGGAGATTCAGCATAGTTACGAACACATGATTTAGGTGCTGATAACAAAAATATTTGCTGTAAGATTGCATCAGTTGTAAGTAGTTAAGGAAGAGAATAATCAAGCAATTTTGATGGTTGTCATGGGTGTAAATTGCCCAAGGGATGTAGCCATAAAAAAAGGCAAATGAGACAGAAATATTCCCCATCAGAAGAATTCCAGGGGAGCCGGTGAGCAGGACAATGGTGTTGCAGTCATCTGGAATAGTTAAAACTCCAGTCACACATATGCAAAAAATGAAACTGAAGCTAGTTCATTTTCAGAGAAGGGTGACGACAGGAAAGGAGAACCTAAGTAACGAAGAGAGTGGAAGGGTGTGATTTATTTGACTTTGAAAAAGGAAGGCTGAGAGGAGCTAAGATTGCTCTCCTCAAGGATAAACACCATGAGGCAACAGATCTGTTTAAATTAAAGAACAATCCTGGCACAAGAACAAATACATATAGACTGACCCTGAAAAAATCTTGGATTGGATGTTAGAAGAGTATCACTAACTATTATTAAAGTGTTCTTCAAGCAGTCACAGCCAACCTGCAGGATGACCAGTGTACACCTGCAGGTGAAGCTAAGAGATTTGCATCTCTGAGTGAGAACGCATAGTCCAGAGGCTGAAAGCATTGCTCTGTAGATGTTTTTCTCTAGAAGCACCAGTGTATTTCTCTTTAAATTTGGTTGGCCAAATGAGTCTGGAATTTTTATTACCATGGACCCAGGTGTAAAGGCTCTCTTCCAAGCTCTCTTTCCACCATGTAATCCCAGCTCATGCTCCCATTAATTTCTTAAAGTTTAGCTGATAGAAGTTCAGTTCTTCTATACTGTGATATAATTCAATTCAAGAGCAAGTTACTGACTTAATGCAGCATTAACTTGCTGATCTGCTCTCTGTGTGTATCTGATCATAACAAATGATCATAATGGTATCTTCTAGGCTTAAAGCCCATTAATCTGTGGGTGACCTGACCATGGGTTCACTAGAAACCAGGGTTTCATTGGTTTTTATAGATAAAACCACATTTTTTTTAAACAGCAAAGTATTTTTGCCAACAGGGATTTTTAGGTGTCAGCTATAAAAGTTGCCATAAGGTTTGTTATGACATTGCAAAGAGAAAGTAAAGGGGCTTTGAAAATGACATCATTTACAATAGATTATTTACTTTTGGCTGTCAGTAATGAAAGATTTAGAATGTAGCCCAAGTTTTGTTGCAGAACAACATTAGGGGTTATGAACTTAAAGGCACCTGCTTTTTTATGTGTTAGAGTAATATGACAATTGCTGCCATAAACTGTAATATTTTCCTTGCACACAAAGCCTCTGTTCCATTATCAGCATTTTACTGAGGAAAAATAAATCCAGCTATTGAAGACTTTATCTGAAATATCTTAAGTGTCATAGGGAACATAGGCATAGGAGCAAAAACCTAGCATAAAAAAACGTTAAGATAAGGTATGCTGAGAAGAGTACAGTTAGATAAAAGATAATAAATAATTTCCCAGAAGAAACGAAAGTCTTTTAGTTACCTACTCTTTAAAATTAACATATCACTGAGGTCTTAGTAATTTTATTTTGTTTTTTGTAACAGAGAGTTGAGTAGCACTTTTATGATGAAATGATAACTGTGCTCCTAAGATGTGACAAGAGAGAATATTTGGGTTTGGAAGGAAATCCAATGGAACTTGAGGTAAACACAGTCTTAAGAAGAGGGATCAACTTGTCCAGACTAATTCCTCTTCCCTTCATTGAACAGTAGGTGAATGTCCTGGGTTGTAGTATAAGATATGCACATAGTATTCTATCACCATCTTCATGAACTGTTGAATCCAGTTGCTGAAGCAGTGTTCTCCCAGGCCCTCTTCTGTTAATGTGTCCTCTGTTAATGGCCCATCAAATGCCTGCTGCATGACTCATAGGTAACTCCCTCCGGGAGCTATCTCCCTTTAATGGGCCATCAAGGACCCCCTGTATGACTCATTATCCCATTGTGAGATGCTCTGCCCAGGGGGAGGAGCCAAGCATTCTCACCTGGATATAATCTGGGATTTGGGACAGTACAGGGGCCCTTACCCACTGGATTCCCAGAGGACCAGAGCTACCAGACTTTTCTATGGGATCACTGCTTCAGGAAGACAGGAAGACCCCCTCATCTGGACTGCTTCCATCACCCTGCTCAGGTTGTATTCTGACTCTGTCAGTGGTCTTTTGTATTATTGCATTTATTTTGGTTTATTTTACTTCTTTTTCTTATTATAAAATTGTGTTTCTGACTTGGAGCCTCTCACTCATTTTACTTTCAAACCACTACAGTGAAGTATCTAGCACATATTGTGGTGCTGGCTGTCATTTATTTTTTAATGTGTCATTGAAGTAGTGTGTGAACTGGGTTCCTGGAAATCAATTTTTGTTCTTCAGAAGAAGATTTTCAGTGTATGCAGGTTGACTCATAGACAATATTTTGTTCGTCTTTTGTCTGTCTGTGTGTGTCCATCCTTAAAAAGACTTAGCAGCAATAAGAGAGAATAAGAGGAGTATAGAAATACTTGCAGTTCTGTTGCAATGTGTGGCCAGGCCTTAGGGAAGAACTCTGAAGGATATCATGTCACCTGGCAGTGTTTTTTGAATACAAGAGCTTAAAGAAAATAAGAGAGACTTGAAGTCATATTAGCCTGAGTTTCCCTTAAAAGTGCCATTACGCTTCCTCACATGGTAAGTGAGAATCTTCACAGGAGAACTAAATGATAGAATTTCAGCAGAAAAGCATCAGGACTGACTTCTGGCATGCAGATGTTTCTCTGGGACATGTTCATTACAGGTTGAAAATTATCTTTGGTTAACTTGATAAAAAGTAGGCTTTCGCTTTAAAGTCCATCCCAAGTATCCTGATTCACAAGATAATTTACTGCTAGAGGTCATGCTGAAAGGTGCCTACTGGCAGAGGTGAATACAAAACAAATATCGAACAAGTGTGCTAATAAGGGAAATGTTAGGGAGACAAACTTTTAAGAGCTTCCTGTTCTCCCCTGAGATCTGGAAGAACAAGCTGTACCTCCAGCACCTGCCCTATGCTCTGTGTATCATCTTGGCAAACATGTCATCTACTGAGCCATGACACAGAGAAAAAGCCTTCTTCAGGCCTGCAACAACATTGAAAGGGCTGCTTAGTAGTTCCCTCTTTCAAGCAGATATTGAAAAGGCAGATTGATGGAGAACGTACTGTTCAGATTAGTGCACAAGATATATCAAACACTTTTTGGTTTCTCAGTAGTCTTACTAATTTTTCAGTTCAGAGTAGATTAGACCGATCAGTGGTAATATTTAGACAAAAATACCCCTAGAAGCCTAAGAGGTCACCATCAGGTGGTCTACCTCCTGCTAGAACTTCTTTGAGAATGTGTGAAATTGCTGCCACACGACCAGCCCAACCACTGGATGTTGTGAGAAGAATAAGGAATGGGACTAACAATAACAATAACAACAACAAAAAAACCCAACCCAAACCAAAACAAACAAACAAAAAAAACCAAACAAACAAAAAACGGAATCATATTCAAGGTAGGAGACACTTTTTGTAAGTTTCTTGTTGCTTTTGGAGAGTATCCATCCCTGTCCAATGCTGCTTTCCTGGCGAAGGGCTATGTTTGTATATTATCTGACATGGGGCCTTCACCCTTTCTTAGCCCCTCTGACACTGGGGCTAACTAAATATGAGGATGGTTCTTCAGCTCACCATGATCCCCCTCTTTGGGAGTGTCTTGTCCCTGGTTGTGTGTCCAGAATGTTTCAACGTCTGTGGATTCCACTGCACACAGCCCTGTCCCACCAGGTGGGGAAAGGTGGTTTCAACGTGGCCCATGGCAGGGTCTCAGGAGCTGCTTTGGGCCGGTGCATGTCACAGGCCCAGCCTGAGCCATTGTCACAGCCACTGTGAACGTCTGTGGGTCATCTGTGGGATTTGGGCTGCCTCCCTGCCAGCAGGCACTGCCCAGCTCTGATGGATGGTGGGGCAGGTCCTGGGGCTCTCACCTGACACACAGAAATTGAGTCTGAAGAAAGGAAGGATATCTGATCTTCATGTACACAAGACAGTGTTACTTTCCTGAGTAAATATTTGCATTTAATAATCTGTGCCTTTTTAAAGTTCAGAAATTACAAAAGAAGTGCTCACATAACTCACACATTAAGGTGATTTCTGCAAGGTGAAAGGAGGAGGTAGGTTCTGACAGCAGTGTTTCTGTGGTCACAGAGAGCGTGAGCTGTGGAAATCAGGGAGGAGGGAGGTTGAAGTGGAAGTGGAAGACTAGATGAAAACATGGACCAGTGGATTCCAGGAAGGAAAAGCAGCAGGCTGTCGTAGATCAGAGGCAACAGGAGAAATGCTCTGCTCAAACATTGTACATATGATATTAAGACTTATGTTTAATCCACATAGCTGCTGAACTGCGCTGGATTTTAGTGGGTACTCTGGACATTATAGATGGAAAAATATGGTAACAGAGTGCGTTCTACCTGTTCTTGCACCCCGTAGCAATAACCTGAAAAATCTTTTCTTGTTGTGAAAACTGTATCCCTCCCTCTGATGCTTTAGTCACTTTCAAACTTAATGTAAGGGTTCTCCTGCAACTTCAAGATTTCTGTGATTCCTTATTAGACTGTTGTCTTTGCTACTATGTTCTGGTACCAAAAGTTTGTAAAGAACCCTACTCAGCTGGCATACACAGCTAATTTACGGAGAACACACCCATTCACTGATAAAATCACCCATATTTGCACCATCTTGACCTCCCCCCCAAAAAAACAAATATTGTCAAGGTAAGAAATATTTCTTTATTTTGTAGGCACACCCAGCATACTGTAACCGTGACTCAGTCTTGTGTTCATCCTATGTGGCAAAACCATCAGCCTCATTTTGCAAGGGTTGGAATAAATATTCATATTTTTCCAGATGAAAGTGTAACAACTATAAATATTTCCTTCCAGAGGAAAATTATATAAAAATAATTTGCCAAATAACCTACTCTTAAAAATTTCTGATTGTAAGTAAAATGTGAAGCCAAACTCTACTCTTACTTGCAGCCCTTTAAATCTGGAACACATCCATTGACCTCAATAAAGAGATTCCAGATTTGTTTTTCTTTAGACAGAACTTGGCTTGAGTCCTTATGGATGAAAATTTTTCACAGGATTACAACTTTTAAAATTCATGTGATACCATAAATCCTGAAGCAAAACTTTTGCTTTTATGTTAAACTCTTCTAAAGCATCCATTACATATGCCAAAAGTTCTATGTGAATATCAGGGGGATATAGGGCTTCATTGCTTCTTTTATCTCCAAATATCAAATAACTTTGAAATAATTCTCATTTATAAACTAGAAAACTATGACAGGTCACAGCTTTTTTTGCCTCAAGGATAAAACAAAGGGATCTTCTTAATATGCAGTTAGTATACCACTATTCCTCTTCTAAAGAAATCTTTTAAAGATCAGATCTTTCAAATATTTATACATGTGCCTAAACTTAAGTAGGCAAGCAGCTTCAGTTCAATGGAACCTACTCATATAATGTTTATTTGCAAATTGAAGTACTTTGAGAATATATATATTATATACTTTGAGAACATATACACACACATATATAAATATTTATGCAAAGCCATTATTTGCATTCATTTTATCTGAACACCCTTGTCATAAGAGTATGCTGATCTGTAGCTAATTTAACCTTATGCATAATAATGATGATAATGAAGAAAATACAGGAGAATGATCTAAACATCTACAGAATACACAATGAGGCATAAACAAGTATGAAGTTAAAACATGGAGATGAACTTGCAGAGAAATGTTTTGCTATATGATATGAGGACAGAAAATATGTGAAAAAGAGATTAAAAAGCTATGAATGGTAATAAAATTGCCTAGGTTAATTGATATAAGTAGCTTTTTTTGGAATTTGCGTTATTTATTGTTAAATAAGATTGAATTTCCTGTACTCTTGATACTTCAGAAGTAATTTACTAGATGTTGGGATGGTCCTGATCCTCCCAAGAAAGGTGACACAAGCACCATTGAAGAAGAGATCTGTTGATCCCTGTTTATAATTTCTTGTTAATACAGGTTATAGAATTGGCACATAAATACAAAGCAAATCAACACACTTCACTACTTTTCCTGAATATATTTTTTGAAACCTCAGTAAAGCCAATGTGGTGTTTGACAGTTTTACTTCAAAGTATAGAGCTTCAGTTCACTTCAGTGGTTAAAAATATATTGATGTTGTCTTGTGCTGTGATTTATTACATGTGTCACTGAAGGAGAAATTTAGATGTACAAATAGTATGTTCTTATTCCTTATGAATAATACATGGAAATGGAAAAGAAATAAAACAATATGCAGGACAATAAAATAATGGGGATATTTATTATTTTAAATAATTAACCTCAGATATATATTCATGTTTAAATAAATATATAGCCAAACTATTCTTCTAACTTGTTTTTTTTTTTTAGATAATGTGTATATTTGTCTTTCAGTATGTTTATTTAATATTGGTATCTCCCATTAGTCTCTTAAAAGCAAATACTCTAGAAGCTCTGTTAATTCTTTAAAGTAACTGTACAGTCTCTTGCTTTAAAATAGAACTGTTTTGTTTAGTCTAAGACAGCTGTGGGAGCATGAAAAAATGAAAACACAGCATAAATATTAGCATTCCACTTTGTCTCTTAGCTTACTGACAGAAAATCATATGAATTTTTATGTTAGGAAGACTATCACATTTCATTTAAGACCATTTTATTTCTGTATTGAATATATTTTAATCAAAATTCTAGCTAATGCTGCAATTTTATCTGAGATAGAAAAATTAAACATATTTCAGATAGGTGAACTCAGGTAGAATATACTACTCCATTAGGCTCGTAAACCACAAATGTTCTTTCAGTGTTAGATAAAAAGATGTTCTCTTGGCATGCAAAATTTCCAGATCTCAATAAGACCAAGGAAGCAGCTTGTTTCCTTAGATGTGAAACAGTGCTTATATCTCTTCTCTTCTTCCCTTTTCTTAAAAAAGGAAAAACTTGATTAAAGTACAACTATCTTCTTTCTCCCTGTTATGAGATCAGCTACAAAGCAGCTATGTCAAATTTGTGTTTTCACAAAATAAACACCAAATCATTGTAAACTAGAATACACAGCAAAAAGATCATATAGGACCATTATGCTTATCTTATTTATGCCACTGTTCTTTCACTGTCAGAAGGAATTGTGAAGGGAGGGCACAACAAATTTGTCACTTTCGTGATCCTAAGTGGCAGTCATGCATAGGAACAGCTCTTCATTGTAATGTCACTTTACATGTTAGCCTTGGATGAGTATTGCTGTGGATTGCTTTAGATTTACTCCTCCTACCATTCCAGCTGTCATGACTTGGTCCTTAGTCTGTCCTCTGGATTTTGTAACTAATCTTCATGGGATTCATCATCACATTAGAATGTGATACATTGGTTTCTATTTTTTTTTTTCTCTTCCTAACTCTTGAACCACCAGACATGCAGTGAGACCAAGAACATAGCATTTCAGACAGAACTCTGTGGGCTAATAAGATTTTGGTTGACAATGGCTTATGTTGATATGCCAGATTCTGAGCCTTATAGAAGAGACCTCTTGCTAATGGAAGTATTCTGATAATTATTTGTGACTAATTTGAAAAGATAGTATCACAATACACTCCCTCTGCCATTTCCCATTAAGAATACCTCAGACAAATAATGTCCTCATCATTAGGCCTGAGGCATTCTTGTGATAATCTGCTGATAATACCAGTGTAGGTTAGAGATTGCTAGCACTTAATTCATCTGAGCTCAGTCTTTTTCACCAGCTCAGTCTGGTTGTGGATACCTGCCCAAGACTTTGTATTGTGTAGTCTAAACCATTTGACTGTTTCTTTCGGTGTACTCTTTGTACCTTTGAACATTCTACTGCAGATTTACTGAGACCTTGCCAATCACAGCAGTGTATGTTACATAGAAAAAGTAGTTCCTTATGTCCTACTTGTGAACAGTTTTTCAGAAAAGCAATAAATATTTGCCAATTATGCAGTCCTCTCCAACAACATCTATATTGTGTATCCATCTCAAGAAGCATTGGCTTTTCTCATCTGACCAGTATTTGTGGAATTATTATTATGATTTTAACATCTTGTACAGTACTCCATTAGATGTGACTCATGGTAATGTAACAACAAAACACCTTGCTGCCTCATCTGTTCCATTTTCTGCTGTTGAAACTTTGTGTGCCATAGTTCCTGCTGGCAAATGTGGCAGCCAGATCTGCCTTCTCAGTTTCTATAAAATTTCATTCTGCTTCAGCCAGAGTTTATTTGTACTGTAGAAATTTCCAAGCTATCTTTGCATGCTGAAATTATGTTTGGGCTGGAGAGGTTAGTCTAGAAAAGTACAGACTGCCTGAAAACCAATGTAATGTTTGGAAAGTCAGACAATAGGAGAGTTTAAGCTATGAATTTATGTCCAATTTTTGGACAGCAAAGACTCACATAATAGAACACTGTATCTAGTTGCTGTAGAGCTCCATCATGTTTCTCTGGCCACTGCTAAGTTATCCTGTTGTCTCAGCAAAGCCATCTTCCCTTGGGTACCCTCTGTGGTTGCTTTAATTATCTGCAGAATCTTTTGCTACAGCTTCCTGTACTATAAAATTTTCATTTTCGCCCCTGCTGAACTCTTCATCTTTGCTGTCATCTGTATAAATTCCTTTTGTATTTACCATCTTTTAGTCTTCACTTGAATTAAATTAATGTTTTCTACTTGGATCTTTGCCTTCCCTTTCATCTGTTTCTGGTCATGTTCCACCTTGATTGACATTGTAATTACCATGTCCCAGCTATTACGTGGATGTCTGTAATAACTCCATATGTTTCACTGTTGCTTTGTTGAAACAATTTCCTCATTGCCTTTGTTCCAACAGCTAGATGTTATCTATCTTGTAGCTGCCTCAGGAGTTCCACAGTCTAGAGGATGCCTCGTTTAAACAGACTTGCCAATATTGGCCTTTTTTGTGTGTCAAGTATAGTAAATATGTTTTCACCAAGTAGTCTATGCTGAACATCTGTTCATGAACAAATGGAATAATGCTTAGCAAAGACCTGTTAAAATGTCTGGGATTAAGACAAATTATGACTTTTTTAGCTATGACAAAATTATAAATCTTTTTTATTATGTTCATTTCAGCCTTGACTGTGGTTTATGAGATACTTGGGTACAATTTTGAATCTGTCTCATGCAAAGAGGCATGATTGCAGTGACTGACTGATATATGTACTCTGCTGGCATATTTGCACACCTGAAAGGGCTTGAAAAGTACAATCAGGGTTTGTGTGTGCATGTGTGTGTGTTGGATGCCTTAAAATTCAAGACTTGTATTAAGATAGTATGGTTTCTCAGTCTGTCATGAGAGACAAAGTGCTGAAGACTTGGACCCTAAATGATGTTCAAGTGACTCAGTTTGGAACTGCTATGTCTTACAGGTGAAACACCAAAGTAGGTGGTATTTATTACCACCTGGCCTCTAACTCAAAAGCTGAACTGAGGAAAACTTAACTTCAGGCCAAGTATCATTCTTGATTATCAAAATGTAGAAAACACATCTGCTGCACATAGTCAACTACTTTTCCTGCTCAGCATTAATCTGTTTTGGGTCTAAGCAGAGTAAATTCCATGCATACATTTTAAGTATTACCTTAAGATAAACTTAATTCCAGTCTGCACATGGAATCATAACAATTCACTTTTATAAATTTTATAAATTTTGCAACATGTTACTCTGAAGGCTGAGCAAAACAGTACTTGGGTGCTATAGCACACATGCACGGTTCCACTGCATGAGCTATTTATTCCCTTTTATTCTGGCTATACCTGCCTTAGCTGCTAGCAAGTTGTCGAGGACATCCATACAACACCTTTGCAGTGGGAGAGATTACTTCTGATAAGTTCTTGGCTTGCATGAAGTGAATGTCTGTTATCAGCTGAAGAGTTCTTATGTATGTGGAAGTGAAATCCTGCACTGTAAGTCAGTCTCACCCAAAAGTATATCAATTCGTGCACTCTGAGACTGCCCTGCAATGCAAATCAGCATCTGATAATTGAAAGCAACTGAGGGACTTCCTTCATGAGGCTGCTTTTGGTCTGAAATAAACAGCTACTTTAGAGGTAACTGCTGACTCTAAAATGTTTTGAAATTCTCTAGGATCCTTTGGAATGACAGAATTGTACAGATGGGACAAGATTTCTATTTCAGTGTCTACGTCTTGGAAGATACTGTCTTTTCTAAAGTCTCCTATTCCTTTATCTTGCTGCATCCTGACTACATCTTTTGGTATTTCCAAATACATAATATCTTGCCTCTCTTCTCAGCTATATTACAAAATTCTCAGTACTTTCTTTGGATGTGTAAAAATTGATAGTCTATAACTACTTTGAAGGCTTAATCAGAATCAAAGCATATTCATAACCATGACACACAATGAAAGGCTATTATGAGTTTTGAGAATTCTTGCTTCTGTGAATATTAAAGTAAAGCTTTTAAATCACTTAGTACTAGATTGTTTCCTGGAGCCTTGAGCTGTATGAGGAGTGATCCAAATTTCTCTACTTCTCTGAAAAATTGCCAAGAAGAAATTAGACTGGGAATCACTGACAGTTGATTAGTGTGTTTTATTAATATTGCTTTTAAGTTTGTTCATGTTTTGTTTTGTCTTGTTTCTTTAATTTTATATTCTTATCTATCTATCTATCTATCTATCTATCTATCTATCTATCTATCTATCTACCTATCTATCTATCTATCTATCTATCTATCTATCTATCTATCTATCTTGTTTAAGATAAAATAAACTATTCTTACTTTAACCCAAATGGTGTCACTTCTAATACAAGGTTTCTCAGCTGTTGGCTATTCAGAAATTCAGAATGATCCCAAACGATGATGAAAAATTCTCTCACCAAACACCATACTTTAGTGCTCCAGACTAAGTATCTGTTTGCATGAGAGCTGCTTCCAACTTCTAACAGAAGCTTAGCTGTTAGAAATTAGTCATTGTAATGCACCACCATTACAGTGTAACATTTTGTGATCGTTTAGGAGTTTAGGGGTGCACTAATATCTTTATATTTTGTGTATAGTTGTAAAAGAATCAGATTGGCTTTTCATACTAGAGCACAGGACATTCCTGAAAAATATGTAGCACTTCATCCATTTAGATAGCTTCATGCTGTTTAAAAGGTGACTGGAGTAAGCAAAATACTTACACATTTCATTATCTAAGGGATCACAATCTTAATGTAGATTAAGGTAATTGAGGGTAGAAACATGGGTAACTGCAATCCTTTGGGAAGATTCAGTATAGCTTTACTAAAGGGAAGTCCAGCATTGGAAGCATCTTCAAGATTTTCAAAGGGCTCAACAGACATGTAACTAAAGGTAATCTGACTGCTAGTTTATCTCTCCAAAGACTTGTTGGGTATTTGTCCAAAGACTTTTAAGGGAACTAAGTTATCATGGAATTAGAGAGAAGGTCCCATTGATAAAATGCTGGTTAAAAGATAACAAAGATAGAATGTATATGTTTTGATTACAAGAGAGAGGGGTTACCACTGTATTTCCACTGCATTACACATCATCTTGGATAAACATCTTGGCTTATCAACATATTTCTAAATTATTTAGAAAATTGTATTCTCAGTGGGTGAAACAGTTTTCAGATAGTATTATTTATTAGAGCATTTAAAGACAGCAAATGGACCTTAGAATTCTATGTGACTCTGTAATGAAGAGGCAGCTAACATTCATTTTAGATATATACAACAAGACGAACATGAGGAAAGAAAATCTTTGCTTTACAAGAGATCTGGCAATCTGCAACTTTGTTTCTCAGAAGTGATCCGGTGCTATGACAAATAGGTGCGTCAAAACACTGACTTAACATTCAGCAGTGGACAAAAAGGAATGTTAAGAATTATTACAAAAGGAAGCAAGAGCAAATGACAAGTAAATGTTTATGCTGCTTTGTAAATATATACTTCATCTTTGCCTAGAATTCTGTGATTTTTTCCTTATCTCATTTCAGCAGAATATAGGCCTACAGCAGCAATCAAAAAAGTTCAAGGAACAACAGGGATGATCAAAGACATAAACCAGCTCCAGAATGTATAATGATTAAACTGAATGATGTTCAACTGAGAGATGATTAACTAGATAGGCATATGGTAAAG
The DNA here is from genome assembly GCA_024734555.1 of Trochalopteron elliotii. NCBI lineage: Eukaryota > Metazoa > Chordata > Aves > Passeriformes > Leiothrichidae > Trochalopteron > Trochalopteron elliotii. The sequence continues at coordinate 186,279 of JANPWX010000276.1, read as the reverse complement.
CTCTTCAGAATCATAACTATCTGGACATAGTTAATGTAGAAACTAAAGAGATCTCTTCACTGTCTTTTACAGGACAGGAACAGGGGGCTAATGAATAAAGCTGTAGTTTAAAACTGAAAGAGGTGGTTGATCATGCAGTGGTGTTGTATATATTTTGAACTTTTTGCTAAATGATGTTTTATATTAAAAAATTAACATGTGCTCAAGCAAACAGCTGGAGAGATGCTTAGAAATGTGATGCAAGTACTTGGGAGGGGTTATTAAATAGATAAACCACATGAGGCTCAAGAAATTTGATAAACTGAAAATGATTGAGGCCAGGAAAGTATTAGAGAAAATATAATCTGTGCTTGCCCTGCACTATCTTTTTTCTAGCTACTTCCTCTGTCTTTTAGAATAAGGATACCAGGATACTAATTTTACTCAGAGCCCATGGTCTCATAATTTCTGTACTTCAGTTCTGTTGTATTATTTATTTGCATTTTCTATTTATTACTTATTTATATTTATTCTTGTAACTTGAATTAGTCTCTGCATTAGTGAATTTCAATAATTACTTCATTGAAAATTCATTTACACTGGTATTCTTAACAAATTTGTCCAAATTCAGTTATGTACAAACTGGCTGCCAGCCTCTCTAGTAAACACATCCAAAGAATAAAACTGTCAAAGAAAGATATTCATGTGATTAATGAGGAGTATGAATAAAAAACATGTATGTTACATACATGTACATGTATGCATTTTCTGGAAATTACTGATGAGCTTTGCCATTTAACTAAGTTAAATTTATATTAACTCAATTTAATAATTATTGTATATGACTTTTTATGTGTAGTTTTTTCTTATACATTTATAATGACTTTCAGCGAGACAGGAATAAGCTTGGTTCCATGTAGATTCTCTTGGAAGGGAAAAGTGAATTTCTTAATATTTAATAAACAGTAATAATTTCACAGTACTACCAAGCAGGCATCAGGCTTCACGCTCTTACCAACTGCATGCAACCACCACTCCAAACCCCACAATTATAAAACCCTCACTCTGTCTTTGATTATTAAGTAAGCCTTTACCTCAGGGTAATTACTACAAGCAAAATGCATGCAGTGACAAGGAACCTCAGCTTTTCTACAAGGTAAATAAATATAAACCAAAAATAGACACCCAAAGGTGTACTGCTAACCTAACCTATTTTACCTAAAAGCAAAACTGAAGAATCTTGCCTCTACTAAGCTTTTAATTCAGCATAGGTCTGCAATGGGATGTAAAAATGAAGCAAAGCAAAACAACAATAAAAAACAATTCCTCTCAAATTACCATTTTCTAAAGAAATAAAGCAGTAATTATCTCTACTAAAAACCCCCAAAGCATAACAAACAGCATTCTAGGATCATTACATGTGTATGTTTCATTTGGAAAATCAGGCAAATCACCAGAACCCTGGCTTGGATTTTTAAAAGAATGCTAACCTTATGATTGCTTGCCAAGAAAAAAATTATTTTGTTTAAAACCTCCTACATGATTCAGTCTAATTAGCAAATTTTGCCAAGAAGGCCCTTAACAAGGGACCAATATCGGTCCCAACACCTAGTCAACTCCCCTTCTCCCTGTGGTTCTTATGAGTTATTTGCATCCTAAATGTTCAAGAAACTTCCTTCTTTTGTAACAGTATGATGATAAAGATCACCAGACTATTCTCATTGTAATCTTAGACTTCTTTGTTTTCAGATGAGTCGTAATTTAGATCTCAAGTAAACAGATGAATTCTCACACATCTTGTTTTCTCAAAAAAAATTGTTACTCGGTTTAGTTAGCACATGATAAATAAGATTAAGGTAAAGGCCTTATGAAGATAAATCTGTTCAGAATTTCAGCATGAATTTAGAGATCAAGCCAGACCTTTGCTGCAGCACAATCTGCTGTGGTGAATAGCTAATGTATGAAGCTGAAATTGCCTGTCTTCATTAGGAATTTATTAGGCATTCGTTACCTTAGGTGACAACACACCTAGTTTCCTACTGAAGACACATCTCCATGAGAATGGTTTCCATTCTTGGAAAAGATTTTGCTAGCTGCAGGCAGGTAAGTAAGTAAACAGGCAGACACAGGCACACAGAGCTTACAGTCATTTGGACAACTTGTCTGCTTCAAATTAAGCAGCAGTTAAATGTTTTGTGGCTCATAGCCTAAATTTTGGAATTTGAGGTCTTTCCCATTCTCCCACTGGTTTTAGAGAGCCTGCTGTCAAGAAGCTACCTTTGAAGGCAGTCTTATGCAGACCTTTAAAGTTTTTGTTTAGAGAACTCTGTGGAGTAGGGTTTTGTTAAATGTTTTTCTTTTCAGGGAGAAGTTCCTTATTTTTATTTGTTTCAACGTTTTCTTCCCTTTTTTGTGTGTGTTTGTTTACTTGAGAATACATTCATGTTGTGGTAGGAAGTTTGTGGATCCCAAAGAACAAATACTGATGATGCTATATGGATAAATAACAGCTAAGATTGATAAGAAAACTGATAGTAACATGTATGTAAACAAAACTAGTGGACTTTTACTTGTTTTCAAGAAAGTTAATGGAAAATAAATGTGGCAAATGGCAAGATTCCAAATGCTGTAGCTAGAACATGCCATAATTAATTTCATATTTTTCTGATGTATGTCAGATAATGATTCATTTTGCAATAACTGTTTAATACAATGCATGACTTCTCTCTCTTTGTTTTTGCTATGGAAGGCTGAAAACAAAACAAAACAACGTAGGAAAACATTGTCTGTCTATGCCAGCTATGGCTACAAGAAGACAGGGGATACAGGAATCGACTGATGATGTAGAAAGGTTCTTTTGCAGTTAGGGCAGAGAGTCTTACAGAAATTTTTCTTTCAAGTGAACCTTTTGTATGTATGTCAGTTATATAGTGGTAATTTGCCCATAGCACTACATATGTTTCCAGTCTCCTAATAACACAGAGTAAAATTCTTTACTTCTTGCTAAATAATTGTTGTCTTTTGCAGACTTGTAGGAATAACAAATATTTCAAGTAACTAATATACAAGGTACTGTTTACATACATTATATAAGCACACAAATATGAACATACATGCACATAGGTGTATGTAAGCAATACAATGCAAAATAATCAGTTGATATTCAGCCACAACACGTCTTACCTACTTTCACCTAAGTGATCGATCTATCTACTGGGCCTAGTGGAAAACAAATGACACACTTGTGAATTAAAGCTCCAACAGTAATTGTCAGAGTTTTGCTGTGATGACTGGGCAACTGGTGACACTAGACTTTTGCAGGAAAGTGATGAGTACACTCAAGATCAGAGTTCTGCAAGTTGATATGATACTGTATTTTGGTCAAAGATTTTATTGTCCTACATACCTTTCTTTAAGCAAGACACAGTTAGTTATGCATATGCACATGCAGTAATTCATCAGTTTCATGTATGTTTTAACTAGAACAAACTGAATTGAAACATATGGTCACCATGTGACTGTTCAGGGAAAACTTCTCTCCTCAGTGTTTTTTCCAGGGGAAACAAAATTATCAACAAGCACTTTAATATCCTCTTTTCTAAGGCAATAGCTTGACGTTTTTCTAAGTCAACTGGAAACACTCTTGGCAGGTTTACTGAGTATAAATGTAACATGTAACAGTGAACCTCTTGTTTTCATGATGTCCACAAGAATATGTACACAACCGAGAGTTCTAAATTTAGGAGGTCACTTTAGGCTTAAAAGAACTTTATTTCAACTGAGCAGAAGACCACAAGAAAAAAGTCAATTTTGTAGAAAAATTGTACAATATTTTTCTCTTCTATCGCCTCATCAGGTGAATTTTCAGGGTGAAAGAATTCCCTTTTTCCTAGACTGTGTGAAATGAGCTATTCATGACAAGTATGAAAACTCTTCAAGGGCACTAAAACCTGCTTTTATGTATTTTTGAGTTAACAGGATCAAGTGAGAGACAGGAGGACATCAACATTCTCCTAACAAGCTGACATTCAAGTGAGAGGATGAAACCAGTGAGATAATGATAAAACGGAAATAAACCATTCAGGATAACTGATCTCACTCTGGTTTATATTTTATTATTCTTAAACACACCATAACCATCCCCCACCCTCCTCTGAAGACATGAAGTCAAATTCTTTTACACTAACTTCCTGGGCTATCTATTGTCTTAAAAAAGCTCTGAAAGGCTCTTAAAGGCAACTCATTCAGACTTTTTCGGGGAAAAATGAGAATCAAACAAAACAAAAAAGGGAAACAATGATTAAATGAAATCTTTCTCCATTTTAAAACAAAAATTCTGAATTACTCAACAAGAATAACTTATTTCAGTCTTCAAAAACCTCCATATTCAGAGGACATTTAGCCATAAGTTTGGTGTCCAATTTTTCTCACCTTTTACAGCAATCCCTTTACTGATACTATTTTTTCTGAAGAGCAATTGCCATGATTGTGCAAAAGCAATGTTTAAAGTTCTGTGCCATACAAAAACATGGCTTTTTAAAACTGTGCACATGTTTTCACTCAGCCCTTCTGTGTAAAGTGAATTTCATCGTTCTCTTTTTGTCCTGAAACACTCCAAAACCTCTCCTCTCATGCAGATATGAAAAGGGATAGTATTCATGGGACAAATTCACATTTGAGTGTTGCAGTTTGAGGAAGCTGCATCAAGTGGAGGGTCTAACTAAAGATAGCAGAAGAGAAAGAGCACATGTCAGTGGCTTTAATTGCAGTGACAGAGAAGCTCATGTCTATAACTTGATTTCTGGACTTTGCGTAGCGTGAGATAAAGCTTTCAGAAGTTACATGAAGACATGAAACTTACCACTGAAACCATGGAAAAGAGGAACCAAAAGAAGGTATTCTGACTAAGCATCATAATTTTTACACAGAAATTTGTTTCCAGATTTTTCTATAAAATTTCTAAGGATTAAAATAATGTACTTGTAGTTTAGAGTAGATCCAACGAAGAAAAAAAAAGATAATATTTATCACTTTCAATGGGATGATGGAAGAATTTAAGTCCAGATGTCATATACTCTAAAAAGCAGATATATATCTGTGATTTTGATTGTTTTTCAGCCAGAGTTTCTTAAGACCAAGTCATATGTTTTGACTCCATCCAGTCTGACTCATAACAAAGCACAACAATATTTCCTCAGTACAACTGCAGCACTTGTGCTTTTCATGCAATTCCCTTCACAATGGGGAACATTTCAACAAAAATAACTAAAGAATTGAAAGAGAGTTTAAGGGAAATGGAAAGGTATGATACTCATAAAAATTTGATTTCAATCTGTTTTCTGCTGAGACACAAACTCATAACTTAATCTGTGATCCATGGGTCTGATGATAATTATTTTAGCATTTCAGAAAAGGAAAGCATTTCTTTCTTTGGCAAAGAACTCTTACAAATGCAAGAAATACAAAGCTACTAAAAATGAAAACAGAATAAAGGAACCATTGGAATTGTTTTTGCATAAAGTCATGTAGAGCTATATATGCATAGTGTGTTGTAGGATTTGTTCTGTCCGTTAGATAGAAAAAAAATGCAAATAAATCAGCACAACCTTACCATGTTTTATTGAAAAACAGCGTTATTCAAATGCACAGTATATGGATGCTGAATTTTTAGGAAGAAAAGGGAAGGTTGTCCCATCTGCTTGGGTTATTCCTGGGTTTTTCTGTATGGAGTGGCTGAGAGCACACTTCATTGCTTTCATTAATACCACTGAGCATAAAAAAGATGGATGAAGGCAGTAAAATAAAATATTAAATGTATCCCATATTTCTTTTGTTAACATTGCATCACTAAAAAACTTAAGGATGGGATAGGATGCTGCTATTGGCTTACTATTAAGTAATTTGTTGAATTGGTTTATTTAACTTTAAATTTTTAAAGTAATTTCTCATGGTACTTATTCATAATTTCTGTATTCTTATATAGAAAAAAAATCCTTTTTTCCCACCCAAATAGGTAGTGTAAAAATACAAATGGAGCTGTTAGACAATGTGATCAGTATTGTAGAAAAGACACTGTATCTGTAAAAAAAATTAGATAGAGTTAAAAATTGTGGATTTTAGTGTAGAAAAACTTTAGCTTTTTTAGTGATGATTTCCAGATTCTGCCTTGCAACAGTAGTGGCTGAGCAGCTCAGGTTTAACTAGGTGAGTGTGCTGGAGATAGCAGGCCATGGGTCTTATTGCTGTATCTCTGGAGGGACTTCAGGCGTAGCTCCACATGGCAAAATAAGTAAGCTGGCTGGAATTGTTCAAACCTGGAAGTGTATTATGAAATTTTGCCAGAGACCACAGTTCCATCAGCTCTGTTAGCTGAACTATTCATGTATTTGTTCCTGGGATCATCTCAGTCAAAATAGACCAGTCAATGTCCAGTTGCTCAAACTAATCAAGCTCAATTTGAGGATGACTTAGGACTGAGCCTAAGAGATTGCTAGCCTGAGAAGGGCCTTGGGTAGGGCCTTTGCCAGCTGATTCAAGAAACACTAGAATTTCTTTTGGTGCTTTAGAATTATCCGAGAAACCCTTCAATACTATGGAGCAAATAATGTTGCTGCTTTAGGTAGTTAGTTTGGATCGCTATTCTGGATAATCTCATCACCAATGCCACAGACATTTTTGGCTATAAATGTTAGTAATGAATTTTGAAACATGAAATGTGTAACTGGGTTACTCTTTATTTATATACCTAAAATACACTCACAAATGCATCCAAATTTTTATCCATCCAGAAGTAAATTAGAGCTAAAGATTAATACTAAATGTAAATGACTGTATTTTTGGTGTAATCCTTGAAAAATTAGGTCTCCTTCCTGTTCCTCAGTGTTTTGGTAGAATGATTGCCTAAAAGACATTTGTGGAAATGGTGTTATTGCTCTTGAGAAATAGGTTTTTTCATCCCTTTCGAAGACTGTAAATGCAGTTTCACATGACTCAATCAACTGAAGAATATTTTATACTAAAATGCATAGCCTTGTATCCCACGGTCCTGACTTTGAGCACCTAGAATTGACTCTTCCTTCCCTGTTGATAAAACAGAAATAGTGAACTTAGTGAGCTGAATTAGATTTCTGAAGGGCAGCCACAGGGCTGGTATGAGGGAGAGGGCAGGGCTGTGTATCTGGGTATCAGGGAGGAGGCTGGCAGGGATGACAGCTCCTCTTTAACTGTCAGTGGGTTGCTGGACTGCCTTAATTTTTATCACACCTTGAAGACTGTGCTCCCCTCAATACAGTGAGTGAGCTAGTACCAATTTCAGTAATTCCATCAACACTGTGACTGAACGAACAATAGTAAAAATAGGCCCCGCTTGGCTTTCTTCTGACTAATTGTAAGTCCATGATAGAGCAGGAATTGAACAATCCTACAAAGCTGGTGCCCAAATGAGTCACTCTTAAATTATACACTGTTTTTCAGGGTATACTAAGGTACACTCGATCCTAACTAGTTCCTGGAAAAATATATTTGTTCTTGCTTTGTCGTTGTGTTTATCTAAAATAAAAATATTGTATAACAATTTAATGTCAATAAAAACACTGACTTAGGGCTATACACCCAAAGTACATATTTTGCTTTGCAGTGGCAAAAGGTTATGACATTTAATTCCCAGCCAACCTTTCACATATCTCTATTTACTCTTCACATGCATACAGTCAGATCAAATACTGCCATGGGTAAAAACACACTGCCATGGGTAAAATGCATTATACAATAACATGTAGTTTCTATGCACTGCAAATTTTTTCTGCTTGCACATATATGTGTATGTATGTGCACAAGAACATATTCACACAGTAATGGAAACAATGGACTAGAAGGAAATAATTCACTGAGAGAAACCCCATTCTGCTGTAGGAAAGCACATTTTGTTCCTTCCAAATTCTCTAGTTCCTTCAAAGTTCTCTGTTTGAAGGCTTTTGCTCCTACTGATTTCACTAGAAGTCTATTCCAAATACTGAAGGCTCTACAGGTTTGGGCTCTTTCATCTATAAGAAGAAAGTCTAAAATACCAGTGGCCTCTTTTTTTTCCCCATGACATTGTTTCTTAGCTTAGAAGGGTTCTTTTTTATTCTTGATGTTTATCTCTCATCAGGATTACAAGGATATGTTCACTTTCTGAAAATCAGTTATATATGCTTGTTGCTTCTATTACCAGATTAAAAAAAAATTAAGCTCTTCAAGCCATCTCATGTGAAAGACAAATTTCATATTCTTTTTTTGTAATAGAAACAGTCTTCCTCTGGAATGTGCCTTAAGTGTTTGAACATATTCATTCAGAACAGTTCCAGGACTGTTGAAAGGGATCTTTTCCTAATAAAACTTCTTATGCTTCCTATGATTCCTCTTGCCTTTTTCTCTCCTACAATGCATGATAGTTTAGTGCTATTCTGTACTCATCTCTAAATGCTTTTTTTCTGGGCATTTCAAGCAGACCAGATTCTAGTTTACTGAGTAAGTTGAAGACTTTCTGTTTTATCCTATTGAATGAAAGTTGGCTCCTCCTTTCTTCTCTAGCATAAAAGGTCATTAAGAGGTTTATGAAACTGTTTTACACATTTCCAAACAGCTGTGTTTGCAAGTTGTGAAACCGAATTTTAAGTCACACACTGTTGGGGAGTTACAGAACTTGTGATGATCACGTGCACTGCTAATGTTGATCTGGCATTGTACCATGTGCTTCTAAACAGTCAAAGGATTGACCAAGCAGCAGCTATTAAATGTAACTTAATCAACTGCATCTACTTCTTGGAAGGAGTTTTTGTGAACAGGAATATATATATATATATGCCTATGATTTCATTATGGCCCTGGTGTGACAGGAGTTCAGAGCCACCCAGGAAATTTCCACGTTCAAAGTAATGTGTTTTTCTGAAGCTTCATACTTATGTGGAAATTTCATCCAGTTATCTCTTTTTCTCTTTTCATCATCTCCTTTTATTTATGTCTAAAAAAACAGAAAAGAAAAAAAGGAAATCACTGTGAAGTTACAATTAGTTTTCAGATAGTTATTTTGTTTCATTAACTGTGGTCACAACCAGCGTTTCTTCCCCGTGACCTTGTATTTTTGCAGTAATTTACCCTATTGCAAGCATGGAAAAGAGCAAAGTCAAGATTATAGAACCTCTTAGATGAGCTACAGGTAAGAACAACAATGCCAAGATTCTATGGAAAACAAACAAACAAATAAACAAACCAAGCAGAAAAAAGGGGTGGGAATTCTTCCTACCATGCTACATAATGAATTCTGACTTCATTCCTGTTTTAACAGAACCCATTCCTCTGCATCACAGATATAGCACCACTGAAATAGTATTGTCACTTATTTTAATATATTTAGTAAACCATGACGGCCATTAAGTATGAACCACAACACAAGAGCCTTATGAGAAAAATAAATAAAAAGTGAACAAAAAAAAAGACTCTTCTTCAAATATTGAAACTCTCAGTGTCCTATTAATACTTGCTACTTACTCTGCTTCCCAGGGGGCACATAACCTCATGTTCCTTTTCTCACATAGAAATCAGAGATGCAACTGATATGGAAGAGGGAAGCAAAAGGACAGTTCACCATCACCAATTAATGGTTAATGCCTTTTCTTTAGAAAGTGCTTAAGAGGACAAATACTGCACAGTGGATCTGAGACACCTGATATAAAATCAGCCACCAATTTACATCTAAAAGCTTACTTTTGATAGAGGACTTACTGCCTTCCCTCTCAATTTTAAAATTAGTGTCTTCTTCTATACCTGTTTTGCAGAGATAATAACTATATGAGACTAAGAATCATGTATCTTTTCTTGTTTCTTTAATGATTTAAGACAAATCCTTAGCATTGGCTTACTAATGTTTTTTCAGATGTTTGAAATTACATCAAGGGAAGCTTTTGGATTTGCTGACATTTCTGGATATTGGAAGGGGTCTTTTTTCCCCACGTGCTCTCTGAAATAGCTGGCAGTCCCATTTAATAATTCTTGACATGCAGAACCCTTTGGCAGGTTCAGAGAAAAATTAAAAATAAATATTGATTCTGAACACATTGTCCTTAGCAATGGGAAGGAGGGAATAGAGGTGTGGGTGTATTCTTGGAAATACTGGAAACCCAAATGTAAGAATATTAAGTTGCTTTGCTGAATTTTATTGCAATTTAGATAATTGCAATTATATAAAAACTCAAAATATTAAATTACATAATTTCTAAGACTGAAAGACAACTTTAAAACCACATTTCCATAGAGGTACTTTAGATTTCTGAATTCACCTTCTTCAAAGGCTTTTCTTCTCACTAGATCCATATGCCTTTCTGTAAATGACATTACTATGACCTAAATGTATCAGTGTTTTAATCAGAAATTTCAGATTTTTCTTTTCTCTCTCCAAAAAAAAGTATAATTGTGCAACTGAAACACTTTGAGGAACTACACCAAAGATGTTCTTCTAATATTTATCAAAAAACTTATTCATTCAATAGCAGAAACTCCTCCTTTTTAGGTGCCAGCTGTATGCTGAAAATATTCTAACAGCTCTCTAACTCTGACAGAATCCTCCATAAGAAATTAGTTTGTGCCTGCGAGCATATATGTATGAAAAGTGAAGGATGGAAAATCTGGTTTTTATTTTCTGAATGCAAGAAATGGCATGAGATGAATATTTACTCAAAATTTCATGCTTTCTTCCATAAAAACACTCTTATTACAGTATGTGAATAATATGTACCTTGGCTATAACTGGGAAACTTTGTTATTATTGAGTGATGAGGACAGCTCTACCAACACAGTCTTAAAACCTTCGAAACCTTTTGAAGGAAGGAATTTTAAAAGGAAGGTTCACAAGTAGTGAGCAAAATATTTTGCTCAAATGCGTGAAGTAAGGAGGCTTACTAGTATTTGTGCAGAAAAGAAAATCTATGGATTAGTATGGCTGAGCATGAATCAGCAGAGGCATGCAGCTGTGTAAAAGAAAATGTATAAACAGAACTCTATAACCAAAACACATGAAGTAATCCTTCTGCTCTGCACCTCACTGGCAAGGCTTTCATTAGAATACTTTGTACTGTTCTGTTTTTCCCTCTCCAAAACGGGCGGAGGATTGGCTGAAATGCACGTAGAGGAGAGAAGCAACAGTGACTTCAATTCTGAAACCATGATCCACAAGGAAAGAATAAGTGATTTAGATTTTTATTTTCCTTGAAATAAAACAGAGAAAAATAAAAGATTATGGTGTGGAGAAGGAATGTAATAAGTCAGCCATTAGCAAAGAGGAAGGGAGTAATGCTTTCCCTGTTTGTTGCAGATAAAATGAGAAATAATAACTTAAATTACAAAAAGAAGGAGTTATATAAGATATTTAGGGGAAAACTTCCAAGAGTAAGAATAATGAGCTGCTGAGAAGCTGTGAAGTTCTTTTAAAGCATGTTTAACAAGTGTCTGTCCACACATACGTATCTGATTCTTTGTTAACTCAGAAATCTCTTTTACTTCTATGATTTTATGTTCACTAACAAAGCACATTTTAGATACACACAGTTTATTTCTCCAATTTAACTCTGAGATTTGCCTGTTACAGTAACTGTTAAGTGATCTCTGTTGTTTTATTGAACCATGAACCTTTCCTAATATTTTCTCTCCCCAGTCCAGCTGAGCAGAATAGTGCCATAGCAGCATTGGTGGGCATCTGACATTCAGATTGGGTCAACCCACTACAAAATATCTGAAAATAATAATGTTATAATTTTGAATTCTACTTAATGTATTTTATTTATTTTATTTATCACCTATTTATGCTTCCAATAAAATTGCTGACTTCACATAAAGATGAATTTTACTTTGATTAAAAATAAACATTGGGCTGATTTTTTTTCAAATTTTTATTTTCATAGTTGTAGGAAAACCAATTATTTAGACAGATCTGTTTCATAAGTAATTTTTATTCTCTACAATATCCAAGGACGATTCCTCTGCAGGTAAAATATAGGTAAAATCTGTTTCATCACCTGTGTAAATTTCTCCCCTGTTTCTGGTGATCAAAGGGAAGTTCCTATCAGCACAGAAATTCCAAGGAGGCAGTTTATATGTTTGGACTTGGAGTAGTTTCAAATAATATCTCTGTTCAATGGTATATCTGTTTGGAAGGTATGTGCAGATTCTGAAGTCCGCTTCCTTCCACAAAGGATTTGCTTTGTTTTGATAAGATTACTCTCTGGGGAAAGACAAGAGTTGTTATTGTTTAATGGATTTAAAATGTTGATATAGAAAATTTAAATTTGGGTTTTCTAGAGGAAAATGAAAAAAAGCATGACCCATTTAGGATAGTTATGAATATTCTCAAAAACTTGAAATAAAAAGAAAAAAGCGACCTTTTTCTACATCTCAAATATATTGTCTAGAGCTAGGTGATTTAAGTGTTTCTTTCCTTGTTCTGACCTCTGCTGACTATTTACTGTCCAGCTGTAAAGAGCACAAACAAAAATATTTAGTTTGTTTCCATAGGTTTTTATTCCTAGAATTAAAAAAAAAAATGAACAACAAAGAAAAGAAATGACAAAAATAGATTGGAGGATAAAAGGAGTGTCAAAAAGTTGTATGATGGAATGAAATTTTTTGGTCGTGTTTCTGGATGTTGTATACTTACTATGTTACCATCTCTGACAATATTTTCCATGTTTATTTTACTATTTAAAGTATTATAGTATAATTGAAACCAGCCAGTCTTGAGGTCTGTAGAAATATTTTTGCTTGAGGCAAAGCTAGATTTGATGGCAGTAGAATTAAGAGAGGCAAGATGGCAAGCATATTTTACAGATGTTCAAGTTTGGTTCAGACGTTCGAGTTCAATTTAGATTCTGTTGCACTTTATTTTTATGAAGAGAATAAATAGCTCATTAACTTGCAGGCACACAACAATTAAACACTGGAAAGGACTCACAGTTTGCTTAACTCCCTGAGTCAGAACATCTATTTAAGATCTGAAGTAAACTGAAGTTTTTCAGAAAGATTGTGTCAAAGATGATGATTCAATTGCCTTTGAATGAACAATCATTAAAATTCCAGCTATGATGAGATATATAATGACTGCCTTTTGTAAGCAGGTAGACCATCCTGATCCAATTTGTTAGAGATTTTTCCATTGACTTCAGACCCACAAAGCAGAGCTATTGGAAGCTACCCAAACAGGCTTGACAGCAAATTCTGGTTTGAAATACATTCACAAAAACTCCAGCCACTAAAATTTTGTCAAGGATATTAAGCTCAGAAAATTGCAACCACAGAATCAACTCTGTCACTCACTGATTTAAACTATTGATCATGCAATTTGAACTACCTTTTTCAATGGAGATTACATCAGGCAAGATGGATGGGCACACTTAATTTGTAACATTCCCACAGAGGTGATATTACAAGGTTCTTCTCCCAGGTAGACAGTTCAGAGTGGTCTGGTAGCCTGGTTAGGTACTGTGAAAAAAACTTTGTTTTGGATGATTTTGCATACACCCCAAGAGGCATGCAGATTATGTTGCTCTGGTGGTTACAAGTAAAATATTCTGCTTTAATTTAAAAAAGGTTAAGTAACCTTATAAAATTCACTGACGAGCTAATGATGACTGTACCCTGAAACTACCCTGTAGATATCTCATTAGCATTAGAGAGTGGGATATGGTTGGATGAGAGCTAGCACAGGCTCAGGAGAGATTATGAGGGTAGACAGGAAAATAGAGTGTATGGGATTTTCTGTGTGTTTACATTAATTGTCCTGCGGTCCCTTTGGACATCCAAAAGAACTGTGCCCCACAGGTGAAAACAAGGAAGGAATAGAAAAAATTATAAATTGTGATATGATTTAGACATAGGTTTGATACTTCGAAAATGTGTATTGAAAAAGATACTTATAGAAGACTTAAGACAACTTGGACTTGCTAATACTGAAAAACTTTTTTCAGGGTTTTGTAGTAAATGAAAAAAAGAGGTGAGAAAGGGATCTAAGTACCTAAATTTTCTAATAATCCTTATGCCAAGAGAATGCTTGGGGTTTTCATGTAAATCTGAGTCCATACTTTCCCTTGCAGGGGGTGTCAGAGTAGGAACACAAGCATGAGTACTGTAAGTAAGAATATAGTATTAGAGGTTTAATAATCTGAAAGACAATGTAACTTTCTACAAGTGAGGCAACTGTGAAATGTTGATGTCAGTCACAGGGGAGAAATAATTAGAAGGTGAGCAGGGATAATAACCAGTTTAATACACTTGCCCTGTGTCATAGGGTGTTGTTGGAATGTACTGCCTTTCAAATGAAAGCAGTGTTCTGGAAGTGTCATTAATAAATAAAGGAATTAATTCAGGGGTGAAATCAGTATTTAAGGAGCTCTCAGAAAGGGGCCTTCTTATATCAAGACTTTGCCTGAACACAGAACTGCTGCCACAACAAGTAGCACCTTCACCCTGTTCCCTCATCTAGAAGCTGCTTTGATACTGCCTCAGAACTCTTCAGAAATTTACTTGGTATCATATATTTGCAATAACAAAATTCAAGGATTTTTTTTTTTTGTATTTATAAACCTGAATTAAATCTGAGGCTACTGGAAAGGGCACAGATAATTTTTGAAAGTGCTTTTAAATTTATTTTCTCAAAACTGAGTGTAGTATAAGATTGTTTCTGTATTGTGTCTGACCACAGTTGTATATAATTTAAAAGTTTCCTATTGAAGTGAGATATGCCCTTCTTGGCTTATTTTTACTGACCTTCTTTTATTGTCAATGCAGTTAAATACAAAATGTAATGTAATTCAGTTGAAATATCATTGAGAGCCTGCAAAGCCTATGGGAAGAAAAGTTTAACAACCACAATACTCATTGATTTTTAAGTTGTAAATATTTTTGTGAACCTTAAACACACAATTCTTTAACTTTGGAGAGATAATTTATTAACTAGTACTAAATTCAAAATTAATAGTGTTCATCATGGTCCTATTTAATTAGCATAAAAATCATGAAAGAAACTGTATGTTGTACTCTATTGAGAAATAAAGGAAAAACAATAAATAGATGTTAGTGGTAAAATGTAGTATCTATTCTAGTCTGCAACTATTCTGTAGTATCTATCTATATTAATATTCTCAGTATCATTTCAGATCAAAGTTCAGGGTGTTCTTACTGCTCTCTCCATATTTGTTCAGTGACTGTGTAAAGGGGTGAAGTCTGCTAGGAAAGCAAGAGAGTGGTGATGCAACAAGTTATCACAAGACAAACTGAGTTACAGATTTACACTGTTAATATTGCTGAAGTTTATGGACTCACCTCAACTTGGATATGAGATAATATGAAGTTATCTGCTCCTCAGTTAAACCTATATATCATAAAATCATAGAATGATTTAGGTTGGAAGATTTAGATTTAAAGATCATCTCGTTCCAGCCCTTCTGCCATGGGCAGAGACAATTTCCACTAGACCAGATGCCCAGAGCTCCACCCAACCTGCTCTTGAACACTTCCATTGGTGGGCCATCCAAAGCTTCTTTGGGAAACCTGTTCCAGTCCCTCACCACCCTGACAGGGAAGAATTTCTTCCTGATATCTCATCCAGACCTACTGTCTTTCAGTTTCTATCCACTCCCCCTCAACCTATGTAAAAAATTTTCATGCCCTTATTAAAAGTCTCTGTCTTTTTTGAAGGCTCCTTCCAGCTACTGGTAAGCCGGAGTTAAGTCACCCTGAAACTTTCTTATACTTCCTTCTTTGTGTTTATGACAGCATAACAATACACATGCTGTTAATAAGTGGAATGGCTGTTGTGCATATCTAATAAGTGGTGCATTTCTACCTGTAGCTGTATCTGTACTCTGAAGGCATCCTTACCCTGAGGAATCTGCTCCAAAGACCTTCAACGTTTAATTGTGTTTCTAAGACACTATCACCTCAAAATGTTTCCATCACTTTCAAAATGAATTCTGATCTTTAGCATGAATCGTAATTATATCTTACAAATTTCCTTCTAAATAATGGCTTAGTGGGTGGAATGTCTTCAGGAAGAATGCATTCCGCTAAGATTCTTGTCCTTGCACAAAACGCGCGTTCCCGAAACGTGTCCCAATCCGAATGAGGGGGCGCCATCTTGTGGTGTAATTTATACTGTCCCGAGAAACGACGGTGATTTTGCTACAATAAAACAAGGAATGGGTGGGGAGGGACACCTGGCTCGTGTATAACGTAATGAAGTATAACCGAGGTTTGTAAAAATGTCCAATAACCTCCTACTTTAAACATGTTAATCCTAATTCGAGTAACTTTTGGACTTACTCATATCTCAACATGAGGTTTACTCTTCGTTCAGAATCACAGAATGGGTCAGGTTGTAAGGGACTAAAGTGGCTCATTTGGTCTAATCTCTCCGCTCAAACAGGGTCATCCTAGAGCACAGAGCACAGAGTTGTGTCCAGACAGCTCTTGAATATCTCCATAAGGGACATTCCACAGCCTCTCTAGAAAATCTGTTACTGTGCACATTCACCTACACAGCAGAATTCTTCTTATATTCAGATGGAAAAGCAGCTGTATAGGGTGCTTTTAAAAACAACTCTTTAATGCTTTCTGTACCTACTGAACATGTCTAGTGAGAATAACTAAACACATCAAAGTTTTTGACTTTTGACAAACACTGAGAAATTTTCAAGGCAGGTCAGTGTGTTATTTGGCTTGTTAAGAGAAGAAATAAAATGTAATTGGGTTTGAGGCTGAACTCAATACCTCAGTAGAGGTTTTAAATGCAGATTACTTAAATGGGGACTAATATTACAAGAGAAGTGTTTTCAGCCTTGTGAGGGAAAGTGCAAAGCCCTGCACCTGGGGAGTGACAACCCCCATGCACCAGTGTCAGCTGGGGATGAGCAGCTGGACAGAGGGTGTTCAGAACAGGACCTCAGGCTGAACATGAGCCAGAAACGTGCACTTGTGACCAGGGCCACAAATGCTAGGTTTAGCTGCCTTAGTGTTGCCAGCAGGTTGAGGGAGGTGATTGCTCCTTTCTGCTCAGCACTGGTAGAGCCACACCTGGACTACAGTGTCCGGTTTTGGGGGATTCCATTAACTCCTGTAAAAACCTGTGTGAAGAATGTGAAGGTGATGGAGTCAGGCTCTTTTAAACAGTGCTTGGTGGCAAGACTGAAGGCTATGAGCAACAAACCGAAACTCAGGACGTTCCCTTTGACTATCAGGAAACACTTTTTACTCTGAAGGGTTCTGAGCACTGGCACAGGTTGCCTGCAGAGGCTGTGCAGTCATCATCCTTGGAGATATTCAAAAGCTATCTGAACATGGCCCTCGGCGACTGGCTCTAAGTGGCCCTTCTTGAGTAGGGGGTTTGCAGAAGAGGACTTCCAGAGGCCCCTTACAACCTCAGCCAATCTGTGACTATGTAACTCTGAGATAAATGCTAAAATATTAAATACAAAATTAAATATTAAATATAAAATTTTAATAGTTCACTTTTGTTAATGATAAAATTTTATATATAAAATATATAGTTGCTTATTAAATTTTTGGAAGTATTAATAATTTTTTGAGAAAGTATGATTCATTTCCAAAAGGAGAATTACTCTGTAATTCTAGGCCTGTGGCATTTGAGGATTGTTGTCCTGGGTTTTAAATTCACATGCTTGTGTCTTATTCAGAGAAAAAAAAAGCAGGTTTTCAGATCCTGATAGTGTATAGATAATATAAATTAAAATCCCCTCTATGGATTATATGAAATTAAATATTTTAAGATAATTTTAAATAGTTGGGTATTTTTAAAATTAATAGGTTGCTATATACGCAATCATGAAAAGAGGATATTTGATATCTGTTTTTCCAGAACATTGTGTTGAAAGGGTCACATAGTTTATGCCACAAATCACATATTGATCTCTTTAAGATCTGTTACTTCTTTTTCCTGTGATTCTCAGGTCACATTACCTGGCTGTTACTTTCTTTTTTAATTGCTCGTTGCACACCTGGCATGGTGTATTTGTAGTTTTCATGCTCTGGGAACTGTGTATCTCATCATGAAAACACTTGCTACTGCAGTAGTTTCATGACATTGTTGCTTGTGAATATATCTGAACAAGGGCAGGGGTACCAACTTTGGTTTAGGGAAGACAAGATGGTATAGATCTGCTGGAGCAACAGCTGTCACAAATAGCAAAGATTTCTTTCTGAGTGTTCTGCAGGCTCTGTGAAGGCTCACTCATGATTTCTGATAAGGCTTCTTTAGTGCTCTTGTTTCATTTGAGCTTCAACTTCGTTTCAACTTGCAACACAGGAAGTTTCAACTTCCTTTGAGAAGTTTCCATTTTATAAAGCTCCAAGAGGATTGCTGAACTGAATTACTTGCAACTGATAATGGGAACTCTTCATTTTGTGAGTATGTCAAAGTTGCTGTTTCGTTTCCAGTCGACATGATAAGCAATTTGAGAGGCATGAACTGATGTCGCCTTTTGTCACCTGGGCAGGGAGTGACAAACAGCTGTGTTGTCCCCTAAAGACGGGGCTGTTACTGACTATGCTCTTTATAAGAGAATTAACACTGCTGAAATCAGATTAGAAGAACTCAGACTGTTCTCATATGACTTCTTTACTGCTAACTGCAAGTTTTCTATCAAGGAGTGCATAGCAGGGGCTCAGAAATCTATAAAATTTTCATAAGGCTATTTTGCTGCAAGTGAAACTTTTGGCCTTTTTGTTAATAAATTCAGCAGGACTATTTTGGAGTGACTGTACTTATTTCAATAGGCAAGTTATCAAGATAACTTGCCTATAGGAAAGTTATCAAGATAACTTTCCCCGAGTTTTTAGAACAAGTTTTTTTTAAGAGCTAGAGCCCACATAACAATCAAAGGCACCATAGTCCTTCTCTCGCTTGATTTTACTCCTGACATATTTAATGGTAGTGCACTGTAACTACTGCTGAGGCTTTAATCCTTTTTTCCAATGGTGTTGTCTGTCCCTCTTTTGATTTTAAATTCATTACCAAAAATATCACAAAAATTATTTCACAGTTTCTGAAAAAAGATAAGTTTATTTTTTTTTTTTTGAACAAAATATCTACAATGACATGGGTGACACCATAAATTTCACATTTTTAACACTTCTGACTGCAGAGAATGTCAGTTTAAGTGCAATATGATACTGTAATACAACAAAAAGGAATATAATCAAATCCATGCACAACACATTTATAGATTTTTACCAAAAAAAGGAAGTATTTTGAGATTAAATTGCTGTCAGAGACAACTCACAGGAGAATATTTTGAAAACTCACAGACAAGTTATTAATACACTATCATATCAGTTTTTATTTTTTTCTTGCTGTAGCCTTTAAAAAGCCAGGATCACTAACACACAAAATACCATATATTGTTAAACCTTTATGTCAAAAGCTTATGGAACAACTTCTTTTTATACAGCTCACAATTCCACATTCATGGAACATCAGTAGCTACTTTAGTCCATTTCATCTGTTAATATCACTCTGATGTACATTAAAATACAAATGCAAGAAATGTTTCTTGCATATTTCACAAAGATGAAAGTGAAGAAGTGCAGCAATGTTCGAGAATGTCAAGAAGACAAGATGAGCCAACACTTTTTCTGGCATTAATCCACTGCTTCCAGCAATCTAACCTGCTTCCACAAGCCTTCCAAACTGATAGTACTTCAGTAATTACTGTAGGTTATTGTTGCCTGAAGACACCTTTTCTGTAACCACTCCAAAAACAGAACATCCATTTTATTACTAACAAGTAGTCTGGCTTGAGATTTATATTTTTCTTTTTAGTTGTCTCAAAAAGGAAAAAACTTGTGAAATCTGATATTGTACTCATCTAAATAACCATACGATTGTGCAGAAAGATGTGGATAAAGTTATTTTACTACCTCACAGGGGTACTGTATGTATTACCAGCTCATTCAGCAGTTTCACATTTTAAGGCCAAATTCTATTCTGTTGAATTAGATTAATTTCTATGATAGGTCAAATGAGACCAGAAGTTTCACAAAAAAATGTATCTTTTGCAACCAATCACATCAGCTTGGGCTGGGAATGGTATAAATAAATTAATTTCCTTCTACTATAAAATTATTGCTGAAAATAATACTTTTTTCTTTTTCTAAGGTTAACGAAGACTTTTTATCTTTCCTTACTGTTAAAAAATATAAAATTTTGTACATTTTTTTTATATTCTATCTACATTATCAGTCTACAGTTCTGTAAGGAATTATACACCAAGTGGAAGTAATACCTCACTCCTTAAATGTAAAGTGCACATTTAATCACCTAAATATTTCTGTCTATTGAGTAAACAGAATCACCTCTCACACATCACAAATGATTTTTTATAAAAAAGATTTTGGAATGAACTATAAGAAAAGGAATAAAAAACCCCCTAATGTATGATTGAGCTGAAAACATAATTACATCTTAAGTAAATACTCTGTTCTTCCTGAATTATACTAACCTGTTTAAATAATACTTCTTGCTGTCAAAAATCCTTGAAAGTAAAATATACTGTATTTTGGTGCTAAAATAGCTAAGTTGTAAGTAGTAAAATACTAGTATTCCTTATTCCCTTTCATCTTCACATAGAAGAAGAGAGTATAGAGAAAAAAAGCCATCCCTCTAACCATGCAAGCCTATTGTGTTGATATTTGAATCTAGTTTTAAAAATAAAATGTATTTTGCTGTTTGGAATTTAAGTAGGACTTTGGAACAGTGATAGTTGAGTATTTCTACTGCACCTCTAAGGGGCTTTTCCTCTCCTCTCTCAAGGTAATGAAGTTTTTTGCCTTACGAGGAGTGGCATGGATTCGGCCACACCTCTCTTTAGTGCAGAACGAAAAGATAAGTCATATAAGAGGCCCCAGGTTCTGCTTTGGGCTTTCTCTCTCCCTGTGGTCCCTGTTGTGCTGTGCACTCCCAGACTTTTCATCCTGAAACTTCCTGTTCAGCTTCTCTTTCCATCAAGAAAGAGAATGGTGTGGAAGCCAACCTGTACAGGTAGAAACTACTGTCACAAAACAATATAAACTTTGCAGCAGATGATATAAATTGTTTCCGCTGTAGTTACTTCTTCCACCTAAGCAAGTATACCTACAGAGACATGTCAGGATTGAGAAAAATACCAAGGGTACCTATACTTTTTTTCCCCTTCATGGTGGCTGTGTCAGCTCCTCAGTAGCTCTGTTACTGTGGTATTCCTCCTTCAGTGTCTCCTTCTGTTCTCATTGTGTTACAATGTCCTTCTAATGCCAGTATTTAATTTTTGAAGTATAGGGCTGGTCCACAGGAATCACAAAAACATGACCTGAGAAGTACAGGGTCTGCACATATGCTGAATGATGTCTTGGGACAAAGTTGCATTATCCTGTCACACAGGGGTTGTGCTTATGAGAAGCCTTCTTGTGTGGCTTTGCCAAGGACTTGTCCTCTGCAGAGCCCAGGTCCAGTGATAGTGAAGTGAGGTAGCTATTACTTCTGTCTAATGAATGGGGTAATTTTTTTTTATGTAGGAGGAACCCTGCTAGATACCATTTGCCTCAAGCATTATCTCCTTGATGATTATTTTTCTTCATTTCCACTGCCTCTTTGATGGGACTGCAACATAAATACTGCAGTCTTGTAAATACTGCAGAGTACCTTTCAACTCTTGCATCTTAACATCATTTCCTGCTGCTTCATTATACAGCTGCAAAAAAATCATCTCTTACAGTAATCTTAGATGATGTTAGTAGCTGTTGATTCCAGTTTTGCACAGAGGGCTGGCATACCTGCTGGCAGTTTTGAACTATTCCCAGTGTCAGTGGTGAATAGCAGGCATTTGTGCCTTGAAGTTTCTTATCATCCTAAATGACATTTCACTCTTTCTCTGCCATGTGACATTATACTAAGTAATTTAGGAATAATCTAAAAGAAACTTCAATTTAAAGTTGTTATTTCTTTTGAAAAACACATTATTAGTGGACTACAGAGTCTTCTGTTACCTTGGTAAATGTTGTGGTTCCATTAAAAAAGTCCACTAAACCATCAGCTCCAGAGAGATCTTGGTTCCATTGTATCAAAATAGAATCATATGCCAAATGTTATGTGCATTTGAAAACAGCCCTTAAACAAAATACAGTTGATTTTGCTGATAACAGAAACATGTTAACATCCCTTTCCATACAATATAACGAGCCATAACTTTGAGACAGGTGAATATTAGCCATAAATTCATGATACTCCCTCATACCTTCAGAAGTGAATGAGATTTTTTGGAACATGCACATAAAGAAAACAATTAAAAAGTAGACACAATATCAGGAAACAAAAAAGCAAAAAAGTGAATTGAATTAATTTTAGGTTATAGATGAAGCAAAACTATAAAAGAATAATAGTTTTAAAATAAAGGCGGATTATACATATTCTTTCTGACACAGTTTAACAAAATGTGAGAGCTTCTATTATAGAATCTAATTCTGGGAGGAAAACAATAACAAACCAAACCCAAGGTTGCTATGTTACAATCCTCCGCGCAGAGTTACATTGCTTCTGTTACTTCATACCAACCATGCCCTTGGCAGTGCACCAGATGTTTGCCTCCAGCCGATTCTGCTTTTGTATACACATTCTGATCATCAACAAAGCACAAATTTTAAACATGTTCAAAATAAAAATATTTTGCAATGAGAATCAACCTCACCTACTGGATTTAGAGTATCTAATAATGCTAAATGCTATATTTCCACATCACAGCATGATTTTGTTTTGGCAATATATTGACAAAAGTAGATACTCTTGCCTAGACACTGTGCCATAAATGTAGTGTTACAATTCAAAGAAGCAACTAATATGGCTTATTTAAACCTAAGCAGGGAAGATCTTTCTAAGAGTTTTGACAGTTGTTCTCCTCTATATTAGTGTGAAATCCAGTAAATGGAAAAGACCATCCAGGTATTTTTTTTAATGTTTTTGAAGAACTGCGTGTTTTTACAAACTTGTGAAGTGCTTGTTACCCAGAATCTAAGTCATATTAACAAACTTCAAAGAATTAGTTAGAAAATTTGACACATTCATAAATTAAATTTCCTGTAATTATGCAAGTTATAGGAGATGAGTGTGCATAAACATAAGTCTATTCATCCTCCAAATGCTTCAGTGACACAGTTTTGCTTTCAGTTTTGGTCTGAGATCTCTTTGCATTGAAGCAAAATGAAGCATTGCAAAATTTTGATGTAATTTGTCTATTTCACAAGCTGTATGAGTTTTATGAATTGAGAAAAAAAACCCCTTAAAATATAAAAAAGATTAAAGAATATGCTTCAACTAGCATATTCTTCAATTATAAGTAATTAAAAGAAAAAATCCTTTGCAGGAATCAATACTTTACAAATTTTAGTATATTTCTCATATGAAATGCAGACTGTTAGGCTGTATACCTTGTACTGTCTGAGATTTTTTCAACATACACCTTCCAGGGTGAAGTACTAATATGAAGTACACTGAATAAATTATATGACTTCAATATATTGTGTTCACTGTAAAACCACCAGTACTATCCTTAAGACTAGATCAAGTCCTTTAAACGGCTTTCTCCAATCAGTAATTTGCCATTATACTGTAAAATTAAAATAAAACTTACAAACACTAATTTATTCTGTAATACTGTGGGATTCACTTAGGGTATTCTGGAAACATTTTTAAAATCAAAAATACACCAGAATTAAAAAATTTTAAGGACCATCAAAGAGTACTGTACAATTATACCACTATGTAACAGTATGTATAAATACTTGGCAGTAAAGCTTCAGTAGAGAGTGATTTTCAATGCAAAAGTTGCTAATATTTAGTTTGACAAGGAAAGTTTGCAATAGCAGATGTATCTTCTCTGGGTGTCATTCTTCCATCCCGCTGTAGCTGGTCATTGCAGGCCATGCAGGATCTTTCTTCTCCCCCTCATTGCTTTTAACTCTTCCACACTCCTCTGATGTGCATTTCTAACAAAAAGCCTCCTATCGAGTGTGACAGCCAGATCTTCATGTACTGCGAGCCTGAATCTTGTTATTGGTGAATGTCCTCATGCCTGATGATTTTGTAGATTACCCAATAAAAAATGTTGAAAATCAGAAAGGCTAATGGGAAACAAGCTCTGGATATTGTGTCTATCTTTTTGGCCCGGTCAATGAATACCTTTCTCATCTCATCAGGGCTTTTTGGTACTGCTTGAACAGGATTGTTTGGCCCCTTTTGTGCCATTCCATCTTTTGCTTGCACACATGGGCCCACTCCATATGCTGTAATGCTAAACTGACTATCACGTGTATCATCATCCTGTTGGAAAAAAAAATAGAAAGAAAAAGAGCAAGAAGTTTTTATTTTTTAATTATTGTTTACAGAAATCTTACCTGCTGCTAAATAGCAGTTGCACCATTACCTCATTGACTTCTTGAAGCCACACCTTATCTTTACTTGTTGAAATTTCATCCCTATCAGAGTCTGCCAGAAATATTTCTGGATGATTAACAAGCACAGAATTTTTCTATTTGTTTATAGATTTTGTAATCTATTTAGAGAAACAAGAACACCTAGTAAACTAGTGGTAATTGGGCACACAACTTCTGATTTGGTTTAAGTTTCCTCATTTACAATAAATATGTGCAGTCTTCAAATGGACAAATTTCACACTGGTCTTTTAGAAAACAGCTATTAAGTCTGTACACTGCTTTACAACCCAGGATCCTGGCCTCTAGAAATAGTCATCACGAAATCACTAATGATATGCACATTCATTATATTAGTGAGAATTCTGCCTATTTGACCACCATATATTTAATTAATCTTATCTGTAGGCCTAATTTCTGCTGTTCCCCGTGAATGCATCAGATAAAGAGAACAGTACACAAGGTGTCTTAGTTTAAAATAAAGGAAATAGAAGCTTAAGGCCAGATTTTTCCTCTGACTCATTCTTCTGTCAATTCAGGGGAAAACTGACAAAGACATTCAGGATTAGGGAACTATAAAGGAAAATGATTCTTAATCACATGGCACAGAAACAGTAGGTGTTCTAAAGATACACATATTTTCATAGCATACAATTTGAAAATGTAGCTTGTGTCTGGAGACATCTTTTTTATTTCTCTTTACCTAGGTATCCTCAAGTAACAAAACAAGCACATATGCAGAAAAAATAAGGATAAATAATCTATGAAGTACAGATACATAATCAGGGCTAAATTTGGTCCTGAAATATATTCCAGTGTACTCTTTCTTTACATAGAATACTCAAGAACAATTATGTGATTTTGCATTTTTCTCAATAGTAATTTTAAGTTCAGAATGTCGATTTTTCATGTGTAATTTAGTATAGTTTCTTTAGGATTTTACACTTTTATGAAATATAGAAATTATTACATTAATTCTTAAATAAGTATTTTAAAAAATATTTTCATAAGTATTATGAGTTGAGCAGCTGTCAATTTTTCTTTTGTAGGAGAATTTTCGATATTTTAAAGCTCTTCCTAGCTTAATTTAACATAAAAGTCTAAAAAATATTTATTTGCCTAAGCAAGTCCAATAATTAGTTTCAATCCAACACTTCGAAGAACTTTTTTGTTTTACTTCATTCACTTACTTTATACAAATGCAATTTCTCAATGAGCACAACTTAAATCCAAAGTTCCAAATTTTTCATTTTGAAAATGTCTGACATTTTGAAAATCTGAAAACACTTTACAATAAAGAATTAATTTTAAACATATTTAAAGCTTCCATCAAATAATTGCTAATTACTTTGTTTTAAAAAAATCTGAGTTTTATTATCAATATAAGTTGAATACATTAGCTACAAAAGAATGCAGATAAATTACTAAGTTTGAAGTGAACTATTTGGCCATCAGCATGACCATCCAGCAGAGCTGTAGATATCACCAAACAGAAAATATTTTTTATATATCTAAATTGAGTAAGTACAGAGACTGATTAAGTTCACTGAAACTAATACATCTAAAATCTGTATTAGAATTTGCCTTTAAAAATAAAAATAAAGAAAAATTAACATGAAAGAAAAGGAGGAGGAAAAATCACTGATTGACTTTACTATGGAAATGAAAAACAGAAATATAAAATGGTAGGATCATTATTCGATGACGTGATAAAACAGAGATTTAATTACTGCAATAGTGTTCCTCTCTGATCAGATAAGAATGGGAAATAACATCTTTAATGTAGTTGTATTCTAGAATAGTTGTAGTCTTCCCTTCCAGTTAAGAGAAATATTAAGTTAGAAATGCATGTGAGAATTTGCTATAAACTTGCCGTTTAAACACCTTCATATATACATGTCAGAATTTTGTCTTTTTATGCTTCTCCAGAAAATAATGCGCATGACAGGTTGAGAAAGATAACAAAATTATTCCTTTAAATAGCAGATTTCAGCTCTGCATCTTTTCAGGATCAGGCGCTATATACCAAGTCTTTACTTTCTCCGTTTTAAGTTTACCTGAATGGAATGATCCCCTAGATTATTTTAAAGGCCAGGTCTCTCCTTATTTTTGTGCTTGCAGACCTCCTGCATTTCATCTGAAGCAGACTGCTTGGAAATGCTCTCTCTTGTTGAACTGATGAAAAGCTCCTTGTAGGAGTCCCGCATTTCTGTTGGATGGTGTCTCCACGAGGGCAGGCAGGATGGTTGGAGCCAGCCAAGTCACACCCTAGTTCCAGGGCTGCTGGATATGCAGGAAAGGACACCTTCTGGAGCATACCAAGAGCTGCCAGAATTTTTTTCAGGGGCAGCATTTTGAGTATTCAAAATGCAGGTCTGCAAGATTTCTAGCAGATTCCTAATGCAGAAAAATCACTAGGTTGGCCTCAGATTCATATCTGAGGGTGCTTGTGCACAGCAGGAAATATGTAGTTACTATTATTAGCTTTGAGCGCTTTTTGAAGGCATTTATGTCAGTGACAACCCTTTTCTTTTTTCTATTGATTGACTTGGCTAAAGTCCCTCTTTTTGACTAGAAATATTTTATAGAATGCGTGTATCTCAGTCTACAGATGTAGAAATCATCTGAAAGAGGATATCCTGTATGACCCAGTTGACAGCCTTTGCAACAAATCTTCCTGAAAAGGTCCTGCATATTGGCTGAATTAACAGAATTGTTTTTTTAAATGTTAAGGAAGCTTTTGTTGCTTTTGTGTCCTTTTTAGGATATCATCACTAAAGAAAAGAAAACTATTATAGATTTTTGATGAAACTTTAAAAATCTCATGAATAAACTTTAGTGAAAGTTTGATTTGAATGCGTTTTTCACCCATTCAGCTTTAAAATTAGCAACTGAAGAAAGTTGTTCTGCATGCAGTTACATTTAAATATTTTATCATTTCTATTCAAATTACTGTAGTTAAGGAACGGAAAAAATTTAGATAGGAAGTTTTATTTGGAAAGTTAGAATTTAGTGGTCTGAAGGAAATAATTTCAATTCATTTACTTCTGTATCAGTGCTGTTCTACAAAATAGGTAACTATAAATGAATAGAAAGGTGTGAGTCTTGTGGTCTTGTGACTATGGTGTTTCCTGTCCATGTGCTTAGTAATACATTTATCTTGAGAAATAACAGGTATATAAGGGCTGAAAATAACTCCACAGCCATTTGATTGCAAGTTATCATAAGAACTTGAAAACTTATTTGAAGCCTTGACTTGTAATTTGAACACTAACTTTTTTATTGCTCAGTTTTGAGAAGGAAAGTGGTATTAAGTTGTTTTGCACTACAAACAGGGCAAAATTTTAGTACTATGTTTTAATCCAGATTTAAACAGACCAAAATGAATTATGAAATTAACAAGACAGTACCTTTACTAACATTTCACATCATCACATACAGGTAGCAATGAAGGTATACGAAGTTCACATGGGAAGATGTTATTGTAGACAAAAGGACAGGGCCTCTGTTAATGGTTGGATATCACATTATGACAAATGGGACATCTTCTTCATAGTTTACCCTTAAATTTGTACTGTAGATTTGAGGCAAAGTCCCGTCTATACGTCCTGCACATCTCAAGCCATTGCTATGCTGCAATGATTCACTGATTTCATTTCCATCAAGAACTCCCTCAAAATACTTTCATCAAAACGGATGGTTGACCAAAAAGAAAACAAAAGAAAAAAGGCGTGATTACCATTAAAGACAATCTAGTTTGCATGTCTATTTTCCTTTCTAAAGATACGGCGATCTTTAGATTTTGAAAATAGAACCAACAGACTGAATATTCCAAAAACCTAAATATATTAACAGCTAGCCTAAAATCAAATTGTTGTTATTCAGTATATGTACAGTATTAATATTTTTCCTATAGAATGTAAATGCAACTAAGAAAAAACAATGATCATAGGTGTGTTTCAGTTTCCCTGTATAACTTCTAATTCTGCCATTTTTTTTCCTTTTTTCTTTTAGGAAGGAAATGAATAATTAACATTCATTCTGGAGGAATGGTAACATAGTATTTCTAAATAACTCTTTTCACTGGCCAGGTTTCTTTTTTTGTCAAAAAGCTGTGGCTCATATGCTAAGCATCAAATGAAGTCTCAAACTGGGAACCAAAATTCTCCTGTTCTCAGGATTCATTATGCCATTTGTGTAATCATAAAGACAGTAGACGCTTTAAAAAAAATCTCCTATATCTACTGTGATGCTTATTGGAAAACAGCATTGAGTATGTTGCACGTTATGTTGCAACAACAGCTTTCGTTTATAAGTGAATTTATAACACAATCCTGGCCTCTGAAAAGAATGTTGCCTTTAAGTAATTGGGAATCACTTAGTGATATTCATACTTATAATCATAAAAATGGTGGCCAGAGGGTGCAGTTGTACCTAAGAATTGCCTCTGATGCTGCTGTTATTGTTGTCTGGGAAGGAAGGCCACAAATGAACCAGATGGTGTGAAAAAAAGGCAGTGACTATAACCAGAAAAAGCATTAGGAAAATGGCAAGGATAGATGAACTCTGGATGCCAAAATGTCTTGTTGCAGTTCTGTACATAGCTGTAAATTGTATTACAATGGAATTTACTGTAGACGTCTTATCCAAGTTCAAACATATGCTTCTTAAGAGGGAGATTCCAGTTCCTCTGTTTTCAGAAGGATATAACCCATAGTTTTAATTAATTTAAAAAAATATTCCAAACTAAGAAAACTTAAAAAATTGTTTGAGGATATGTTTAGAAGTAAAATTAAATTCAATGATTTGAACAAAACATCTAAAAAACACAGGAGAATCAGCAAGTATGACATTTAGCCAGAAATAATCAGCTTTGCATTAGATGGAAAGCCATTGTCTTTGAAGGGTGTTTCTCTGGAAGAAGACCCGGAAGATATGGAAGATCACAATTCTGATATGGGTCAATAACATGCCGTTGTCTAAAAGGCAAATGGTAAATTGGTTTGGATAAACAACTGTATTACTTGCATCACTTGATCCTTTGGCTGCTTTTAACTGTTATTGTATAGGTTTCATGTTGTTCGTGTTGCAAACATAGTTTTGAGGAATTATATGGACTTATTAGGAGAATTTCCAGGGAAGGTGAATGAGAAGAAAACATAACAAAACAAAAACCTCAAAACCCAAAGCAAATCAAAACCAAAAAGTGCATCCACTGAGGATATTTACAGAAAAGACTGAATGGAAATGGGCAAATGGTGACATGAAGGAATAAAGTAGTCTGGTTTCTGTGTCCTTTCTAGACAAGCCATGACAGACTGAAAAACACATTAGTAAAATAAACTTTTTAAACAATTGGAATAGATTTCAGGGGAGCTTGTGGAATTTTTTGGCTGGGATGAAGTAAGTATGAATGATCTTTACTTAAGTCAGGAAAATGGATCCACTTACCTCCCAAAGACACTGAAATTCAATCACAGGACTATTGTTTTTGTTACTTGGTAAAAGTAAATTTTTCTTGCAACAAACATATCTTTCTAATTACAAAGAAAATAGACTGGAAATTCTTCAGCTGCCCTACACATACCTGAAATGAAACATTTCCAGACTGATCTATTTTTGCACTTTTGCAACACACCAAATCACTAAACATTTTGCTGTATCCTTGTAGATAAAATACCAGTGGCAAAAAAAATCTCTATTCAACAATTAGAATTCACCTGGTAGAAAAAACCTGATCTTCGTGAAATGTTCCAAGACGGTAAGCATACAGAATGAAAAAGTCTAATAAGTTATCCTATCTGCTTTATTTCTCTAATAGTTTTGGATGTAAATACTGAATAGAATATTGTTTTTCTCTTTGTCAAGAAAGAAGGTTCAATGTTCAAGGAAGCCCTTAAAGTTTACTTTAAATGCAGCTTTTTTACATAACTTCTTTTCACCTCTTGAATTTATGGTCATGTCTTAATACATGGTAGTTTTCAAAGTCAACGCAATCTAATCCCCGAGAACCAGTGGCTGTTTGACCTAGTCCAAAGGAAACACAAACATACAAAACTTCATAATCATGAGCTATAGTAACTGACTTTGAAAACGACAAAAGAAAAAGGAAAACCAAGTTACTTTAAATTATGATCCTAGGGCCTGCATTTCATGTTATAAATTGTGGTGAATAAATAATAACATTTGTGTTACGGAAGGCAAATTATTAACTGCAGTCTTTAATCTGTAAGACATCATTTATTATTCGTATATCAGAGGGTTTAAGATGGGATCCAGATTTCTTTTTGAGAGATAAAATCTCCATGCAGCAATGTTTTGAGCAGAAAGAAAGCACATTTTTCACAGGTTCAAACGCTGAAGGCAGGTACTTGCAGTCTGAGTCATCCTCTAGTCTACAATACATGAGTTTCTCTGAGCAGCTGAAGAAGTGTGGGACTCAACACACAGGGACAGACAAATGTATGAAAATGTCATTTTCACCTGACTGTCTGGCCTGCCTTTTAACACAGAGACTTACTAACAGAGACTGCTTAAGTAGGCTTTACAGCAGCGCAGATTTTCAATATCTTCTAAGTAAGATGGAAACCTGAAAAAATATCTTCTCCCGGTGATGTAAGCAGTAGACTAAATCTTCAGGACTGAAAGATGGTTGAACTGAATCATGTTGCTTTGGTCCGACTTTCATCTACTAGTAATATTCTAGATAGTGACTGATAGTGACAGGCTCTGCATGACATGGGAGGGGGGAGGCGTTACTCATTTAATAAGTAGACTGGAGAACTATTTACACTTTGTAAAATTTGAAGTAGGCATTACACATTGTAAGAAATTTTCCTTACTGCTTGATTTAACTACAGATTTCAGAATTCATACTTGTAGCCTTAGCTGTTTGGCTTTGCACACTGCTAGTGTGTTACTTTACTGGTAGTCTGTATAGCTCCAGCTCTAATATAAATACTAATAACCACTACTATAATTAAGTTTCTTGCTAATAATATGAACAACTAAAACAAAATTACAGGACAGAAGAAAAAAAAACCCCGAAACTTATCAGCCTTTTAAAGTAAAATGTTTCTTCTTAAAACAATAATGTTATTTGAATAAGTACTTTTTGTATTAAAAAATATTTGCATGAAACATAGTTGTTAGGGCTTTGAATTGAGTATTAGAATGAAATTAGAAAACAACATTTGTTGAACCTCAATGTAGTAAAAAGTGCTGCAAATGTTCAATGTAGTAAAAAGTGCTGCAAATACCAGTAACATTCATTCACCGAAGTATAATCCAACTCTTCTAACAGAGCGAAATTCATGCTGGTGCAGATGGCTCCCACATGGCCCATGCCTCATTTAAATCCCTCTTAATCCCTCTTTTGAGAATTCAAGCTGGATTTATGCAATTCATACTCCTTGTAGTGACCCTCTGCCTATAGTGAATTTTATGCTGCCCTTTTTTATGTTGCCCTTTTATTTCTATTGCCACTTCAAGCTGCAGCGTGCTTATCAAATCAACCCTGCTTCCCGGAATAATTCAGTCAGACCCTTTAAAAGCTGTGAACACCGTTACTTTTACCTTGCTCTTCTTCCTCTTGCGTCGGAATCGCAGAAGCTCTTTATGCTGCCTGGACACAAAGTTTACAGCTGCATACTCCAGGAGGGCAGAAAACACAAAGAGCAGACACACTGCCATCCAGATGTCAATGGCTTTGACATATGACACCTGTGAGAGGAGGCAGGAGAAGCCTGAGTATGTTCAAACCACAGATGTGAAGTTTAGTATTTCATGGCAGGAGGAAGTGCATTAGTATCTCCACATCCCAACAATACTTTTATTGAACAAGACTTTCCATGGAAAGTTAGACAATAATAAGAACAACAATTCAATCTATACATGTTAAATTTTTGTTAAAAAACGTATTCTTTTACAAAATGTGTTTAAATCATTAACAGATCCTTATAGTGTACTGTGTACTACATCACAAACCAAATAATCCTCAAAAAACACATGTTCTTTCTTCATTTGTCCTGTTGAGATCTTTGAATGACACTAAGGAAGCAAAAAATAGCTTGTAGTGGGGCCAATGGGAATTCCTGCATTAAAATGGATATGGCTAAAAGTTACTGGAATAATAATTAGGTAGAAGAAAGGAGATAAGTGGAGAGGTCTGATGTGTTCATTCTCTGCTAATACAGGCACAGTAAATCAAATGTATAGTTTCAAATTAGTCCTGTGGTTTTGACACAGTGAAAGCATTAAAAATCAGATGCAGATTAGAGCTCATTGCAATCCTGTATTGACAAGATCAGATGCAGGACATGATCTGAACCAAGAAACTAAGGCCTATGCTGTCTTTGCAGAGTTATGAGAACTTTTTTATATAAGCAAACATAGGCCTCAAAATGTGACAAACTGCAGCTCTCTGTTAGCCTCTTACATTGTTGTTCTTCTGAGTTTTTAGAGCATTCCATTTTATCTGTTGATGCTAACTGGATGTATTCAGTTCCATATATTTGTGACACATTTTAATGTAAATGTGTTTGTAACTAGTGAGCTAATTCATCATTTAGTCAGTTTTGAGAAAAGAATATAATTGAGAATCTATGGCAAGAATCTATGGCATTTAGAATTTCAATCATATCTTCTAGCATGCCAGGAGATACTGGGATGTGAAAAAGGATGAGCCAGTCAGTTGTTAAGCAGAGTTTATTTATGAAATACTGAATAATGTTGTTTTCACTACTTGTTAAGATTTTTGGAATTAACTAGATATGTGGCTGGCTATATAGTTGAGACAGAGGAGAAATAAAATGTATTTGATTGGAGAATCAGAAAACCCCTAAATATTTTAGAACTATTTATCTAGTTTAGAAAATGATTGGATGCTAATAATGAAAACACATAAGGTTGACCGAAAGTGTTTGACACATAATATTATGATTAATATAGTACAAACAAAGGAAATTAAGCCTACCTTTGGTAGAGATGCTCGTGAACCTGAGCTTTGTGTTGTCATGGTCAGTACAGTTGTTATGCCCAAAGCCACTCTGGCTGGAGCTGCATCCATATTGATCCAGAATGACACCCAGGAGAGAATGACAATCAGGAGGCTCGGGATGTACATCTGGATGAGATAGTAACCCATCTGCCTCTCAAGGTGGAAACGAACTTCAATACAAGTGAACTTTCCTTTTTACAACATAGGAGAAATATTCAAGAGAAACAGAATGTTTTTACTGTCGACATCTAGTGCACACTCCTAAAGAATGTGTGCTATGTCAAATATATTTGTTCACCAGAAAAAGATTCATGTTTTGAATTCTTTAGAGTGACTTGTAATACAGACAGTCTCCTTTATAACAGAAGTATCTACTGGAAAGAAAAGGGGCAGAATATCTAAAATTTAAGAATTTGACAAGGTCTGAAATTCTTATTTTCTTATAAAAAAACCCTCAATTCATCATACCAATAGAAAATTTCCTCTGTGAAGACACACTTTTTTGCAACTTATGGTTTGGAAATACTTCTGTGTACAAGAAAAAATGCTTGCTTCCCTATTGTATTATATCTTCTTTATATTTGGTTCAATTTTAAGCTTAATTTTATTTTTATTAAACTAAAAATTGGGGGAAATATAGTGATATCAGTATGGGCATTAGGTTATCAATAGCAGAATCTGCTAAATCTCTCCCTGTGTACCCATTCAAACTGTTTCAGCTCATAAGAGAAATGATCAACTTTCAAACATTGATTGAAAAAACAGAGATTAGGAAACTCTAGGAAGGTAATTAAATGACCTAGTTTTATCCAGGTACTGAATATAAAGCAACGTCTACTAACTTATTCAAAGCAGAACAAAAAAAAAAAATCTATTGGGAGTTCATAAAATTTCATAAACCCATCTTTTTATATTAGCCAGGTTGTTGTGGGGTTGGGGTTTTTTTTCCACCCCACAAGCTGTAGATTATTTCACAGATCTTGACCCAGCCTCATTAGACTTTTTAATTCTGCCCAATGGCCATATCAGTCACATAAGAATGGTGCTGAAGGCAATGCTGTTACTGTAAGTGGTGCATGCATAAAACAGTTTCTCACAGCAACAAATACACATAACTCAGTTTTCTTCCTTATTTTTGAGTGAAAACATTTCCTAATTCTAAATTTAACAAGGAAGGCTATATCCTTGTATGTTTCCTAAGTGATATGAAGCTCTTTGGTTATGTTTTCCCCTCGTTTTTGACAGATATTCTCCTAATCAATTTCTATTTGCCAAAATGCCATTTTATACAAAATTTTTTCACATTAATAAAGATTTGATACTTATCAGATTAAAAAATTATGTAATGGATTTATAAGCTTATCTTATACTAATATATTGTTTTTTATGCTGTGGTGGTAGTGTTAGGCATACAGAAATGAATTTCAGATAAAGTCAAGCAAATATTTTTATTCTAGGGATATTAAATATCTGAACTTCATTATTTTCATAACAGTTCTTTTAACAGGCCGGTTTTCTGTGATGCCATAATGAATGTAATTTTATCAAAATTTTATTCTGCTGAGGCACTAAAAAAATTTAGAAAGACATTTTGTTACGAGGTTTAATTTTAAGATTACATTCTGTATCTCAGAAGTTTTATATCTCCAAACTCAATTATTAGTTCCATTCCTAATTGCCAGTGTTTTCTGAATCCTAGCTACACTCCCTAAACCTGTGTCCCAGATCCTGGCTTAACCGTCTGTTACCCCAGCTTCGAGACTAATTTCTGCCTCAGTCACAGGATGAAATCCTGGTTTTAAAAAGTGAATGGGAATTTTGGTGTTTGCTTCAGAAAAGGTCAGGATTTTCCCCTACGTTTCTCTTACATGGTCTTCAAAACTATAGCTATGCAATTTAGTCTTTCACTTAGCAGTTCTGTACACCCCACATAACCAGAAGTTCTGCACTGACTGGCCTTTGTTGGAATCATATTCTTACTTCAAACTGGTTCGTACCCTGAAGATTTCTTTTTTTTTTTGTGACATTCATTCTGTTAATTCAGCAGCCATGGGCAGCAGCAGTCTTTGTCTCATACATCACAGTAAATTGTGGTGGTAAGAAGTGACAGAAATGCATCACCCCAATCTAGGTCTAAGCAAAGCCATTTTAATTGGTATCATATCAGTAAGAATTGTTCAGCATGCAACATTTTCTTCTTATAGGGTCCTACATTCTTCTTTCAAAATAAATTAGGAAGGAAAACTAAGGAGCATCAGACTGCATAATATATGCATATATGAAGTGTCAATAAACATTAGCTATTGTTTGTATATTGGGTTTTTTTTCCATCCAGAGAAATGTGTGATAAGAGTTCTGAGTTTTTTTCCTGAGGACTCCAGTGGACTTGAACCATTACAGACCACTCAGCACAAAAATTCTGTGGTCCTGAACAGTGAACAGCAAATAATATAGTAGCTCTGATACGGATTATTTTATGTGGTTGCAAATTTGACAGATCTAATTGAACTAAGGAGGAAGAGAAGAATAGTTGTAAGCAACAGAACCCTAAAAAATTAAAGAGATTCTTAATAAAAGAAGTGCAAACAGAATATATTGTAACCACAGGGAAGGAGAGAAAAAAGCAGGGATAATGAAGAGGCCAGAACTAGGACTGAATGATGTGTCAGAGGAATTATACAAAAGCATTTTTTGCTTGGTTTAGTATTTTTGTAAATATCATTGCCATGGAAAAAACCCTCAAAACCTCTAACAAAAAGAACAAACAAAAAATTGAAAAAAAGAAAAAAGTATGTGGAATGTGTCTCAAAGTAGAAAAACACCTTTGCAGAGCTCCACAACATGTGACTTAGAGTCCTATCTTTGTCTTAGACCCAGAGAGTGTATGGACTTGCCAGGCATATTCCAGTGCTTCCTAGTCAAGACTACTGTGTTCCTCTCTTCCAGTACAGCACTGAAAAATTAATATATAGCAGCTCCTCAGGAAGACTGGTGGTACCCAGCCAGACACCCCTCTCTGCTGCTCCACTACCGAGTATTGGAGAAAAGCTGCAGATGGAAGTCAATCTCAGCACTGCAGTTGCAGCAGTTGCTGGTCTAAGTGTGAAAGAGTTGATGTTAGCTTTTGCCCTTCCTGACTGAAATCAGAACAACCTGCATAAACTTGGCTAATGCAGCTGAGTGGAAAAAGAAGCACTTGCACCAGCAGATGTGAGCTGCAGCCAGCAGAGGCTATGCTGTTTTTTCCCACCTGAAGCAGCATCCAGCTGTGGGCCTCCTTTCTCTTCCTGTATTCCATTTCAAATTCAAAGCCAGGTTAGCTGTGGTTTAATCTATTTGACTGGATGATTGAATAGATCAGAAGAGACACACCCATAAAGTCATCTCAGCTGGGGAATGAGATAGACAAGCAACTAAGAGCATTGCTCTAATAATGCATTTGCAGGAAAGGTAAGATCTAGTTCATTTTGATATGCACTGTGAGTGTCAGAGAGGAGTAGCAGGAGGATAGGAATCCCTTGTGGTGTTGTGGCTTTGCTGGGGCTGTGCAAAAAATTAAGACCTAATGGTAGTTTCAGACTAAAGCTAAATTTAAGTTTGCACACAAGCCATTTTTCTAAAGCAAAAGAAATAAAAAACTATGCAGGGCTTCCCAAAAGAAATATTTTTCCTGAATTGAGGTTACATATTTTGTGTTTGTAAGTCTATTCTTGCCAGAGATTTAAGTGCATGAAAGGCCCCAAAAATTGCTGACTTGATGAGTGTTGTACCAATGCATGTGAATTGAATGTACCGGTGTATATGCATACGATGGTGCATTTTTAACTCTTGCAAATTTTGTCTCATTGGTAACAATGTTAGAGCTGTTGGACTGGCAAGATTTCCATGCACTGTCCATGCTGAAACCATTAGCTTAGTGAAAAAATAAAATTGATATGATATATGATTTTTCTATTTTTCAGTCTATATGATTTTTCCTTTCCCTAGAAAGCACAAATTGCTTTTCTTTGGAGTCAGTGTCTAGATCACATACATTTTTTGTTGTTTCTTCCACGGCCAACTGTGAAGAAGAGCATTTTTCTACTTCAAGTCATCTTCACACTATAAAGGCTCATGACTGTGGCATGTGCTGTTTAAAAAATGGGCTATGCAGGCAGAAGTATGCTTGTGTCATTAAAAAATACTGCCAGTAGTATGGGATGTGCAAGAGAAATCAAGCATAAGTTGTAAATTCAGGCCATAAAGAATCCTCTTTTATTTTTCATCTGTCTCAAATTGTCGCAGAGGTAAGAGTTGGTAGGACTTAAAAGTATTTGTCTCCTTTTAGCAGCCCTTAAAATGTCTTTTGGGGAAAGCTTTTCTTACTGTACCCCTACAATGTCATAAATACGTTACAATACCCAGGAAGGCTGAGTAGCTGTTTCTGAGGCTATACAGAAAGTTTTAATAAGGGAGAATTAGTTCAGGATTCTGAGTCAAGGAAATTGTGTGCCCGAGAAATAATTAAGAAAGGAGTAACAATTATTAAACTACTATGAAATTAAAATTAATACCATAATGAAATATAAAATTAATAAGTATAAACAAAAGAGAAAAGAACTAAGCATGCAGAGTTCAACTGTTAGTCCCTGCAGAATGAAGAGTTATCTGCTGAAAGTTCTTGATACTACTTGATAAGTAGTTCTTGATACTACTAGTAAATGGTAGTCTGACCTTGTAAGTAATTTATAATGCTAATAAATGATTTAATGTGAAATATATTATGGATATAGAGAAGACTGTGGCTAAAAGACTACACAGCTTAATGAAACTACATGAATCTATTTACTTAAAATAAGAATCTTATGCTTGCTGAATAGAGATGATTTGAAGCTTAGCACAATTGAACTGAGTTAAACAAATCTGAATAAATTTTTATGGTGCTCTGTAGAATATGTGTCTTGGATCTGTGAAGCAAATATTTAATATTCTGATTCCAACACATCTGTCAGTATGGATGTAGACTACACAATTCTGATTTTATCAGTGACTGATAGCCATCAAGCAGCCAGTCTAGCAATCAAAATATTGCTAGCTATGGAGATTTGCTAACAGAATCCTGGAGTAATTGGACTGTGATGATGTGCCTCTGCAACAACACTTCATTTTTTCCTCTTGAAAAACAGCTAGAGACAAAGGTTTAGCATGAAATTAGAGAAAAACCTGAGAGACAGCAGGAAAAGAAAAAGGAAGAGTAAGACTATTTCAGTGGCTAGGATATGCTCAACCTAAATGGCTGACTTAGATTTAGATCTCTTAATAGAATAGAGAGCTTCTCTCACTTGTCTGTCTTCTGGAAAGCCATTTCTTAAGCACCTCAATTCCTTTACTCCCCATATCCT
The DNA here is from genome assembly GCA_024734555.1 of Trochalopteron elliotii. Lineage (NCBI taxonomy): Eukaryota > Metazoa > Chordata > Aves > Passeriformes > Leiothrichidae > Trochalopteron > Trochalopteron elliotii. The sequence continues at coordinate 147,426 of JANPWX010000276.1, read as the reverse complement.
GACAGAATCCTAAGTTCAAAATGAGCTTGTAAATTGCATTAGACAGAGTATTTGCCTCTCAGTGTTATTCTAAACCTCTACTGTGTTTAACATTTTTAGATATGTAAAAATCAGACTTTGTCCTGTTATGTGGGAAAGATAACATATTGCAAAAGTCAGCTGACATTCTCTTCTTTATAGAGATAAAAATAATGATAGTTCTTTTTTCTCAAGACAGAAGTTAAAGACCCGTCTTCCAAAATGAAAAAATAAGTGCACTCAAGAAACAGATTTGGTATAGACTGACGTAATATGGCTACTGCATCTTATGCCTTTCACTGCTTTCTAAAGTTTAATACCTTGGACTCACATTCTTACTAAATGGTTGTCACTGTAATGCTCTGACTGTTCCTATCTACCCTCTCTACAAGGACAAATATTTACTCAAAACAAATATCTGTTGCAGGAAAACCCACACTGTGGCAAGTGTGCATTTTGGGATTTCCAATAATTCTGTATGTTTTTGTTGTTTGCTTGTAATGGTTTGTCCCTACACCCCCATCCCCAAACCCCTGTGGTCACTCCCTGGTAGTGGACCTTGTCAATCACCTTGCAAAAACTAGGAAGATTCTAGTGAAGGTGCTAGGTGATTTGACAGAGTCCTGAAGTCCCCACCTTTGTTCATTGTATTCCTGTTCTGGGTCACATCCCCCTTCCTCCTGGATTGGTTCTGGGCTCCCCCTGCTCGGTGTACGCCCCTGGGGTACTTAAGGTGAGGACAGAAGGCCAGAGCTCGCTCTTGCTCGTGGGCAGCTCTGAGAACATAATAAAGCCTAGTGAGAACCACGTGAAGAGTCCACTCTTTTTCTTCCACGCCGTCGACCACGCTTCAGCCTGAGGTTCAGACCCACGAGACCTTCCTTATATGCCAGGGGGAGAGCACACTAGCCGGTAAAGCAGCTCAGGACCCCGCAATACCACACAGAGGATAGTTCATGAGGTATAATATATATTACAGATATGATCTAACTGCAGGCCATCATAGACCTTCCCTTTGCTGTATTTCTTCAGCCCTTCCTTAATGCTGGTTCTGGCACTTGTCACCTCCTGAGTTGGGGAACCTCAATGTACTAGTATAAATTGGCTGTCTCTCTGTGGAGGTGCTTACCGGCAAGCAGTTCCCCAGACCAATCTAAAACAGTTGTGGGTCCTCCAAATCTGCTCGTTGAAGCGTGGATAAGGCTTGGAAGAACAGAGCGGGCTCTGGCTTGGGTTTGGGAAGGTGTTTATTTCTTGTGGCTGAGCCACGTGCAAGAGTAGCAAGCCAGAACAAGCCAGAACAAGTTCTCGGCCTCAGTTTCTCCCTTAAGTACCCAGAGATCAGCCTGGGCAGGGAAGAAACTTCGGGCCAATGGGGTTACATCAGGGTGAAACCAGGTGTATTCAGGGAATGGGGGGGGTGAAAGGGACATATCATTACAAACAAACAAACAAAATACAAATACAAATTTAAAAACCTAAATCATGCACTGCAACATACTAGGTAGTAGAAAGCTAGTCCTTTAAACACCTGTGTGTTAAAGCCCCAGACAGATGAAGTTTGATCAGTATTGTCCTGAGACAAAAAAAAATTCATCTTGTACTTAATCAGTGCTTTTATTAAAGGCCCTGCATATACAACCCCTAATATTTTATCTAGTGCACAGGATGGAATTACCCTGGCAAAGGTCCTTGCCTTCAGTGAGAGTGTGGCTATTGGCTCCAACAGTCTTCAGACAAAAAGGACTGGTGAAAAAACAAGACCCCCAAAACAAAACAAAAATGAAAAACCAAACTAACCAAACAAAAAACTAACAACAACAAAAAACACCAAAAAAACTCCAGCACAAACCAAAACAAAAAACCCAACCCAAACCAAATAAAAACAAAACAAAAAAGGAAAACAAAAAAACCCACAACGTAACCCCCAACTTTTTATTTTTGAACTTATTTTAAGTTTGAATGTTGAAAGGAAATTTTCTGAGGACAATTTTACCTTCGAACTAAAAAACATCTTAGTGGAAAATATACAGGAGGAAATAAAACTCTATTGCCATAAGAGGGATCGCATAGACCACCAGCCCTTTGCTTTTGCATTTTCTTGTGTGCTTTCTTTTTTCTCTGCATCTGCTAAAATAAGATTGCAATTAGCATCTCTTGGAAACAGCATGTTATGTATAACACTGCAGTCAGAATAGCAGATGATTTTCATAGAGAGGATGCAGGAGAATGAAATATGTAAACTGACTTTTCCACGAGGCAATACTGTCCCCTTTACTTTCTCTTCTGTTTGAGTCATTATCAGAATAACCACAAGAAAAGCAGTCCACTTGATTTTACCTTATCAGGTAAAGACATTTCCTTTTTATTCTTCCAAGAATGTGACACTTTCTGCTTTACTTATTACTGAAATACAGCTAAATGCTTTCTGTTTCTTTGCCTTCCAGTGACAAAATTTTTTAAACAAAAAATAAAATTCATAAATTATGGGTATGCAAAGCTCATTATTTCAAGACGTTATACCTATAAAATTGATTACATTGGAGCAAATTTAGCTGAAATTATTTTCATACCTTTCTAAGTCAGGATAATAAAAAAGCACTTGGTAAGTGCAGTCTCTAGAAACTTTCCAATTTGCACTTTAATATAAATTGCAATCTGAGTGTATTCTGCTTATAAAAGTACTAGTCTTTTCTTCACCATAAGACAGATAAAACACCATATCTATCTTCATACAGCCTGAATAGAAATAATGATTTTCCAGTGTGTAACATATAGAACTAGACAAATTTTCATTTACATGGCACTTGTCTATGTATCTAAAGCCAAGATTCATGAAATTACTCTAGGAATGTAGTACCATTCAGTTTTTCTTTCAAGTCACAGTCTTTGGATATCAGCAGTATATTGGGGAAAATTTGTGCTGAGGCTGTCACCTGTCTTTGACTACATAGATTCCTGGACAGGAAGGAAGTGTGTTTACATATCTTTTTTTGGAAAAAAGTACTTAGGCAGGTGGTAAACTTGATATTGGTGTAACACTGATAATGACTGTAGTAAAAGACAGCTGAAAATAAAGACAGAAAAGAGAAACTATTTCTTTTTCAGCTTGATAAATTTGCATTTGCAATTATCATGTACCTCAGAATGGAGAAACAAGCTGCATTGAGCAGGATCTATGTAGGCTGGAGAACCCAGCACAACATCACGACAAAGTCAAATGCACAGATCTCTGATGAGGATGGAGTAGCTCCCTGCCCTGATACAGGCTGGGGATGGACTGGGTAGGCAGCAGGTCTCCCAGGCTGGGGAGCCTGAGAAATATCAAATTGAACAGAAGTCTTGTGATGTGAAAGATTTGTCATGTGCTGCACTGTGTTAGCAGAGGCAGAGAGGGGAGTAGTATAAACTGAAGAGACATATTTAGATGTAATGTTTCCACTTCCAGGATGGATGATGAATTTCTATTCAATGAATCTTTGAAGTAGAATGCTCAAATTTTGATCAATGCAGAGTTGACAATTGTGGCCTCTTTGCCCTTGAGAAAAAAGCCTTGTTGGGGTCAGACAGTGACATTTTGTGCATCTAGGGACGGTCACATCTTCAGCCTGCCATAGACTCTGTTTTCCAAAGCATTTATAATTTCTGCTTTTTCAGCAAAGGAATGAGCAGCTTCAGAAATTTCACACCCATAGACTATCTCCTAGGTAAAAAGTACAAACCTCCTTTTTGGAGAAATGGTCTATGAAAAAATCCCTGAGGGAATTGAAAAGACATGTTTTAAAAATTACTCCTATAGTCTCAAGAAGAGTGGTCTGGGTGTTTGTTAACACAAGTATGGGTTTGAGTTGTTGTCAGAGTAAGACATTGAAGTTATGTCTCCTTTAATCACTGTCATCAAGCTGGCAGCAAAATGGCTGAACATAAGGCACTAGGTTGGTTGAAGGTGAGACTTAGAAGGGCCACAATCTCTTAAAGGTTGTTAAGCAACCTTTTTGACTATGGGGGAACAGATGGGATAGTGAGAAAAAATTGTGTTTGGGATGTGCGTATTAGGAAGCCAGATGGGGAGTGTGGAGCTAAGGAAACATTCTGTCCATCAAGATTGCAATTATCAGAAATTGTCACGTACAGAATCTATCACTTCTGGTGGTGAGTGTAGCAGTCATAGCTCCACAATTTCCAGGACCACTACATTGAATTCTCTGACCCAAAAGGCATTATTAGACCTAAGACAATTCTGAGCAGTGTCACTCAAGTGCAGGTGTAAAGCATTATCCATGATGCAGGAGTAAAGCCAAGACTCACTTGTGCCTGTTAGCCAATGCTATTATGTATAAATTCATGCTGCTGTATGTTGGGCTTTTTGCAGTGGTGATTGAAATTATCTGTGATTGAAATAAAATTTAGATGTTGCCCAAGGAAGCAATTAATGTCACATAGGAATGAGGCAAAGCAAGACTATCCTTGTAGTGTATATGGTTCATGTGTGATTTTTCTGGGTGTTATGATTCTACTTTCCAAATTGGTCACTGCGGATGTGCCTGTGGATGCAAAACATGAAAATTGTCAGAAATGCTGTTGTGTCACTTTAGAACACAAGAGCTGATGAGCCATTTTGCTGAAACTGTTATGTCTCTATATTTAGACAGTTTATTTTTTGAGCTCTGGTTACAGTGCACCATTTTCAATTGGGCATGAAACACTGATGAGACAGGCACTGATGAGTTTCCACATACTGTCCTGGAGCTTCATGTTAATTTGTTTCACAGGGAGAATTTTGGGATTTTTTTTGTTTTGTTTTACAGGATGTCTCAGAACAACTTTCCATCCTGTGCTGTAACTGAATGTAATTTGAAGACTCTTCTTTGGTCACTTACTGCATACCAGCTGCAGTTGCTTAGCATTATTTTAAGAAATCATTTTATCCAATCTGTCACAGACCAGAGAAATAGACTTCACATCATGTTTTAAAAATTGCTTTTTGTAAATTTTGGCTCTTGTGAAGTATCCTAAAGGCATATCTGCCTGCAGTATCTCATTGCAGAAGCCTTAAGAAAGAACATTATTTATCATGCATCCAAGTGACATAGTGAAAATAGCTGTTGTCTTTTAATATAATGTTTATGGGGTTTTAAACTACAAATGGCACTCATTAATATTGATTGTAACAAATAAATAAAAGGAATTCTTGCTCTCCTAGAAACCAAACCCCTCTAATCTGATTAAATTTGCTTCATGTGGAAAATCTGAACTAAAAAAAAAAAACACAACAAAAAACTTTGGACAAAATACTGTTATCTCGAAGAGGAGACTATCACAATAAACATAGTCCTTCATGGGTAAAAACACTTTTTCTTTCTGATTTGCCCTGACAAAGTTCTGTACCTGTAGTTTTGGTGCTGTAATTCAGAGCAGGCCACTCTGCTGCCTCCTCTGGTGAGGACATACCCTTCCACCTGCTGCTCAGCATCAGCATCACATTTTTTCCCCCTGCCCATCACAGGCAGGTCCTACAGCTGTGCAATTACTTTATTTTTTGCTGACATCTTTTAACATTCCCATCTTCTAACTGCATCCAGGCTTCCAAGATTTCTGAGTTATCAAATGCCTTGATTTTTTTGTGGACAAGTTAAAGGTCCAGTTACTTTTTCAGTACAGTTATGAACTTCAACTTTCCAGGCTTGTGGGTTGCACTCACATCTTAGAGCATGTTTGGCCACAAAAATGCAATTTGGCCAAAGAAATACAGAATAAAACAGGCTGCTGTCACACTGTCCTCTAGACTTACTGCAGTAAACCCTTTCTCACCCAAATGTGACAGAATTACTTGGAGACAAGCACACTTGTAGCCACATCTTGAGAACCATGAGGCCTGTTATTAACATGCAGTTAATAACATCTCTTCCTCCTGTTTCTCCACTCAGGTTAGGGTCACAGTGAAAAAACAATATATATAAGGTGACCCCATGTAACCTAGTATAGTGTGCCTAGGTGTAGCATATTTTCCTATTTTTCCTTAGATAAAAATTAATACCAAGTCAAATAGGCTTGAAACATAGGTTGTGAAGAAAAATGCTGTGCCTTCAAAATATTGAAAAAATAAAGTTTCAGTCAAAATCACAAAGTTTAAACTCTGACGATCATAATGTAAGTTCTCAGACAAATGAGTAAGAGTACAACTCAGCTTTGGATGGAGTGTTTTGAAATCCCTGGAAATTCTGAAATTTTGAACCAGGTTTCCATTCAGTATCAGGTTAAGCATCACAGTAATGCCTTAATTTCTCTCTTCATGCATCATGTTATGCAAATGAACTTTAGAAAAAAGAGCAGAAAACTCGATACCATGATTTCTTATTAGTTAATATCATATAGAGGTATAGAATGCAAATTACAGTATTATCTGTATTACACTCATTAAAATGGCACAAAAGCAGGAGAATCCTAAAAAGAAAGGGTAAGTTGCATGTATATCTCAAAGGATACAGTAGAAAAGAATGAAAATAAAATTTTCTTATTTTTCATAAGGATTGTGATACAAAGGAGAAAAGGAATAATAGGAACTTCTATCTTATCATTAACAAAGAAATGTCTGAGTGAAAAAATTCTTCTGTTATAGGATATGTATCACAAATATTAGAAGGTTTTTAAGGATTATCCAGATATTATTATTTGTACAATAAAGTGCATGTTAAGAATTTCCAATTTATTTTAGGGAACACTTCAAAATATCTCTACCAGTATCTTCCTACACTAAATGGAAATTATGAGAGAACCTTCCTTTCTGTTAGGGCACCACTGCAGTTGTGATAAAACTCAGTGTTGGAAAGTATGCCTCCTTAATTTTGATTGTAGTAGGACATTCCTTATGAACACCACCTATTTAATTTTCTCTCCCTGACATTTCAGCAGAATCCAAATGAATCATTCTAATCTTAATTTTTAAGACATGTTTAATCATACTGGAGAGCAAAAATTAACAGATATATGGATTATTAGAATGGAAGAGTTTAGCTTTTTCTTTTCACAAGAGAATATATAAACTGTGCATTCTTAGGCTTTGCTTTTCAGGATTATTGTGCTTGTGATTGTTCAGTTATTCATATAGTTTTTCACAATTAAAAATAAAACTATAATTGTATTATCAATATTAATCCCCTCCTTTTTCAAATAATCTCTAAATATCTCAGTTCAACAAAGGCTTCAATTCAGTATCATAGAATCATAGAATTAGAGAATTATAGAATGACTTGAGTTGAAAGACCCTAAAGATCACCTAATTCCAACACTCCTGCCGTGGGCAGGGACACCTTTCATTAGACCAGGTTGCTCAGAGCCTCATCCAATCTGGCCTTGAAAATTTTCAGGAATGGGGCAGACACAACTTCGCTGGGCAACCTGTTCCAGTGCCTCACCACTCTCACAGTAAAGAATTTCTTCCTGATATCTACACCTACTCTCTTTCAGTTTGAATCCATTCATCCTTCTCCTATCACTGCATGCTCATGATCTGGTTTGTACACCTGGCCATTGCACACTAAGAATCCTTTCAGCTCATTCACATTGCTCCCTTGCTGTATGAACTAGGGCAGGGATAATTTGGCTTGGCAACCCGATGTCCCTTTTTCCTGACTGAGCCAGGCTGTGATTGGTACACAGCATGCAGACCTTTAGATTTCAGTAGTGCTTCAGATCCCACATTGTAAATGTGGTCACAGCACCTACTGTATAAGTGAACCCCCTGACTGAGCAGTTTCTGAATTATTTCAACTCTATATTTTCTTAAGGTACCTAAAATTGAAGTTCGTTCAGTCCTAAGGCAGTTTTGGTTTGTTTGCCAGTTATTTAAGACTTCATTACCTTGCACAATGCACCTGTATGTTTTAACCCTCTTCTGAATTCAGTAAGAACATTTAAAATATAAAATGCACCCCAACTGTGACAATAATGATAACAATAAATGTTAAATGTCTTTTCCATTGTAATCACTTTCCTACCTGTATTGTAATGCTTGGTGCAGTAACATAAATCCTTTTCTTCTTTCAACAGAAACTGTGGCAGAGTGAGACCTTCTGCTACTTGAACTGCTCCCTTTTCTTGCCACTCAAAAATGAGATCATTCATTGTGTATCCAACTAAAACAAAGAAAAAACCCGAATTAACTCTAAGTCAATCAGCTGCAAACTTTGAAAAGCAGCAACATATCCAATTACAACATTTTAAGTAAACGTTATAAAAAGGAGGTAATAGAGGGTCTGCTTGTACCTGTTAATCACCAATTTTTATCTGCCATTCTTTATCATACTGAATTGGAAGAGACAAAATGGCTATTTTATGAAACTCTTTTAAATCTTAATGATTAAATGGTCTATTAATGGTTTCAACAAAAGCTTTTAAATTAGCTACACATCCAAACCTGTTGGGTGCTTGGAACAACTTTCTCTCCCTAACCCATGAAGGATAAAATAGGCCCTTCACACTCAATCTCTTCCTGCATTTACTTGAGGTGAAATGTGGATTGTTAAAGTTATGTTTATGGATTTGTGTCAATTTGAATGGTTAAGTGCAAATTGTTCAAAGACAACAACGAATTAAAAGTTCTGTAGTAGTATTAGTTGAATTGAAAAACTGCTTTTCTCTGAAACTGGAACAACACATGGGAAAGCAATTGATTATAATCTTCTCATATTAACTGACTGTGGCATATAATGACATCAAGAAGCACTCAGCTTTGATATTCAGTCTCCTGCACTTATCCATATCTTATGCATGTGTATAAGATTAGATATAATAGCAAAAGACATACTAATTAAGGCCCAGACTTCGCAAAGCACAAGTATTTTTCCTTCTATTTCCCTCTCTCAGATAAATACTTGCATGGGATATCATTGTGAAAAATATCCCTATTTCTTCTGAATACATGTGATCGGTTAACTTTCCCAGGCATTTCATTCTAATTTTCTTTCTAAATAAATTTTATCTGGCTATCACAACTGGAAATAAAAAGGCTTCATATTCTCATTCAAGCTTGAGCCACATATACTAGAAGGAACCAGAAGGTAAAAGGAAATTTTTTTCATCTCATTTATATAGATTTCAGCTTCTTTGCAATATTTCCTTTCTGCTTTAGTCCAATACAAGTAAACTGTTGAAAATAGCCTGTTGAGAACCAGAAATTCTTTTAACCTTTCAGTAACAAATTACTGTTTAAAGTATATTGTTCAGAACCTTCTAAGAGTAACTGTCTGCCCAAAATTACTGACATTTTCAGTTTCAGCAAAGAAAGTAACCTCTTTGCTCTGTGTGCATAAATCTTACCCCATTATACTCAGTGACTTCTTTACTCTTTTAATACACCTATAAATGGCATTCAGTGACCTGATCGGCTGACCTGAAAACCGAGATACACTTCACCTTTTCTGACCTATGTTGAATGAACCTAGGAGCTAAGAATTAGTGTTTATAAATGTAAAAATGCTTTCAACACTTCTTCTTCCTTCTAAGTTTTTGATGTTTCTTTTCGGGAGAGCCTTTAAACAGGATCCCAGGCTGACTGCTCATTTACTTTGCACCTTTTTTGAGGCTGGATGAATATGACAAAAATGAGACCACCATATCCTTTTAAATAAGTAATTAAGATCAGACATTGCTCAAGCGACTACAAGCATATATCAAATGTGCAAGAAAACGCGTTTTTTTCTTATTGATTGCATGATATTCCGTAAACACAGTTAAAATTCATTATTAAATGCCATAAACCGTAAAAATCAGAAATATATATCTTATCAAACTTTGCATGAATTCAGACAAAAAGCAGTAGTGTGTAAAGCAGATTACCACTTGAAGCATGTACATTATGGCCAGAAGTGGTATTCCCTGAGTAAAACTCATTGAACTGGCAAGAAACAACTGCTGTGTCAAAATGTATTTCACTAAATCAGGTTCACTTATCTCTAATACATGCTTTTAATTTTGATTTTCTACTCTGCCCACTAATTCTTCTATAATGCAATATAGTACAAGTAATAGCAGCATATTCAAAATGCTGATGTAGTAATTAATTTTTGTCTAGTTTATATTTTAAATACACAAATATAGCATTAGCATTCAAAACTGTAACTTCAGTTTTGTAAGTCAAGTTCATAGTCATAAATTAAAAGTGTCTTAAAATATAGAGAACTTAATGGAGAAGTGAGTTTATGTTATACCAAATAAATTTAAAATAGTATAATGTTTCTACTAGTATGTTAAATTAAATTAGCTCAAATGAAATCAAAAGAAAATATATTTTTTAATGTATTTTATGAAGAAGACCTGCTGAATAACACAGTGCTTAACATTCAGAATGTTCACGGCACTGTGTGCATTGAAAGGGAAAGAGACATTTATATAGAAATCATTCTTTAAAACAAGAAGCGGTTACCATACTGTAGTATTTATACTATTACAGTTTAGGTATGTGGTGTTATATATGCAATGAGCCTAAAATACAGTCCCCTGGCACACTAATTTTGGGACTTCTGCTGATTAATTGTAACAACTGTCCATGTCCTGTTCTAGAAATTCTAAACCTGAAGTCCACCTGAGCTTTTGGTTCTTGGCTACTTGCTACCTGATTAACAAATATGCACTATCTTTAAAAGAATTTTTTAAAAAAAGTCATTCAGTAACAAAAATTTAACTAAAAGCCTAAATGCCTGTTGCTGATACTGGTCTGCTTTTGAAGATTAGAAATACACTGTGTGTATTTTCCAAATGGTGTATGAGATAAAAAATCTGAGAAGTTGTGTTCCATTACATGGTTATCACTGTGCAGATGGAGCAGTGAAGTGTGGTCCTGAGATGTGAAGCCTTTATTCTGAAGGGATGCATGGTTACCTGTATAAACTTGTGCTAGATGTGTTAGTTATATTGTTAGACATATTATGCAACTTGTAAGGATTGCACTGAAATATGTAGCATTTATAAAGGACAAGACATTTCTCTTTAGGGCCTGTAAGGAATTAACTACAACCCAACATGATATTTAGCCTCTCATTAAACCAGAAGTTTTTCTTTTTTGACTATGAGGTGGTGCTGGTGACTATTATAAATTGCTACCAGATATTTTTATTACCAGTGACTGGGAAGTACAGTGTTATGTAGGGAATTCCTAGTGGATAAATTTTATTGAAAAAGGACATTCAGTCACTAACCTTGGTAGTATATGAGGGTGCAGCTCACTGGTGCAAAAAGTGAATCTTTTATTCTACATGAATAGCTGACATCAATGGAGGCTATAATCTAGCATGGTCTTCAGGACCAGGCCAACCTAAACTAAATCAAGCAGATCAGTAAGGACTTCTGTCACTGAAATGCAGTGTGCTAGGGTTTGGGTTTGCAGGGCATGAATGAATGAAGGTTGAGAAAGGAAGTAGAGATGTTAAACTGTGTTTTATGGGACAAACACCAGCTACTGTGGCTGAAGAAGATGGCAGTTAGCAATGTATTTCTTTTTGTCTGGCTACTGTGCAGTACTTGCTCTTACTTAATTCTATAAAGATAACACTAATTATACAAAATATAAGTGGTATCATCATAGAATTATAAAGAAAGGATAGAGAAAACAACCTTGTTATGTTTGAACAGTGGCACTCAGGAGTTACAGGGTTGGTTAGGTTACACTAATACTCTCTCTATCAACCCAAAGTCTGAGCTCTTGCACATATAAAATGTAAAAGCAGGCGGTAAACCATTGGTAATTATATGACAAAGACATCCTCAAAGGAGGAGAACATTTCCAGGGGGAGGATTTCTCAGGAAAACTCAAGAACTGTGTGAATATACGGCACTGTAGCCTCTGTGTGAACAGTTCTCTTAAAGAGACAAGTAATTTTCAGGAGCCTGAAGTCACTCCAGGTAATTAGCTAATGAAGCATATACTGGCAGACTGAAAGCTCTGCCTGAGATGAATATGATGAACTATGAATATGAAACTAAGTAGAAATTAGAATTTAATAGAAGGGGGGAGGGCCTCAAACAATTGGGAAACTTATATTTGATTTGCAGAAAAATTATTTTAGAAAACGACATGCAACAGAGTTGATGATAAGTGTGACAAAATGAAAGTAAAAGTCTGTCACATTAACAGAGGGAGAAGGTGGAAGAGATAAGGCTTTGATGAAAAGTAGTTCTCAGGACTCGTGCCTGGAATAGTTGATGGAGGGTTTTGAATAACTGGACACCAAATAAAATTAAATTGTAGTGGTATTTTATCTGGTTGATGTAACCTATACAAAACTCTGGCAGATGGTAGACCAGACAGACATAGTAACTTTAGCCTTTAGACAGCACTGAAAATTGTTTAGCTAGAGTGAAAATTTTCAGAATTTTTCAATTACAGGTTCTAGGAAAAATTTCAGGAAAAAAGAATGTGATCCTCCTGAAATATTTCTAAGTAAAAACGGTATCTACAATGTCTTGAAAGAAAAACCAAACTTTTCCCTTGCTCTGACTCATCTTTCCCAGAAAAAAGTTATCTTTTCAAAAATGTTGTTAAGAAGTTGTTATCAACACTCATGAAGTTCCTGAAAGAAAGAAAGAATTAGACTGTATCTTTGTCTTTTTTTTACACTACCATTCATAATAAATATCAACTTTTCATTCATCCAATTTTGAAAATATAGGATGAAAGCCTGCCTTAAATAGAGGCCCATTCAACCCACATCAGTCCACACTACTCTATAGAACTTATTGAAACCAAGATACTTATATCAGCTGCATGGTAAGAGTAGGAAGATTTTATTAGAGCTAATTCAGTATCAGTGGTAGGCATTAAAAGCCCATTATCTCACAGACAAGACAGTGAACATCCAACAAGTTTGTCTTGAAGAATTGTTGAAGTGTCTGACATCTCTTCTCCTGCTTCTCCAAAGACTACATCATCACAGAAACACTTGTTATTCAAGGCAAGGAATGCCCCTATACCTTTAGAGACTCTACACCTTTGAACTGTCATTGTCTTGGCAATTCCAACATAATTCCTTTACCTCATCTGCTAACACTGCTTTATTTGCTTTGTCCATCTACCTTTAAGCAGCACACATACTTTTCCAAGCTTGTGATCCAGCTGAATATCAATATATCCAGTAAATTTTCTGCTCATTCTGTTTTATTACAGGTATCTTCCCTCGTGTCATTTAAAAGTAACTACAGCTATATTAAAACCCAACTCTTTTCCTCATGTTCAATAAAATGACACATGTACAGCATGAAACAACTGAGCAGAGTATCTGGTTTTTTGTAAAAGAGTTTAGTTCAACTGCAGAATTCATTTTTTATTTTTTAATCCCAGTGATTTATCTTAATTCCATTCTCATTTCTTTAATTTTTAGTAAGGTAGAGGTCCAAAACTAACATTGGATTTGGTCAGCAAACCCATCAGCTCTTTAGGTCTTCAGTTGAAGCAAGAACTACAGTCATGTTGAGTAGGGTTATTCCTTCTGTTAGGCATCCCATCAGTTTGCCTCCAGGACAGGCTGCCTGCACATTACTGTTCCTAAGAGCATGACAGACATTTGAATTGTGCCCTAAATTCCCAGCAACATAGCAGGGGGAAGATATGACAGAGCTAACAATATTGTTTTGGCTTGAGGTGAGAACAACATTATGCACTAAATATATTAGCTTCAGAAATTAGCTGTGATTCATTTCAAGGCTATATTTGAGCTGGAGCTCCAAGAAAGCAGGATTTTATTCAAAGTATTTCTGAGCTGCTTTGGAAAGTGTCTGCCCCTTGCACTGCCCTCTATGTCATTCAGAAGGAATCTCCCTGGGGAGTTATAGGTTTATTCTTCTTAGCCTGAATTTTGGAAAAGAATAACATTTCAGCTCAGCACTCTAGCAAAAATTCCTTGTTGAATTCCTTCTACTATTCCTTGTTGAAGCCTATAGGTGTTATCACTTTTATTCTAGTTTCTGTGTGTCAGCAGCAGCTGTACAGTTACTGTTGCCCTTTCACCCTGCATTCGTCAGGAGCTGAAGACTACAGGTGTCCTGATCTTTGTAGCTGTGTGTCATGTCTTGCTTCAGATAGACACAACAGCTTGAGTCATCCATCTGCAGAATAAAAATGACAGCCTGAGCAGTTGATAATTTTTGTGCTACTGAAATGCAAAGGAGAGAAGCAGTATGGTTTCTACACCTTCTGGCACAGACAGGCATTGACCTAGTGTGTCCACAATTTCTGTCATTCAGGGAGAGACCTGAGGATTCCCTGGCAGATGACAAATACAATCCAGTTATTTTATCTTTCTTATGTTTTCTTTGTCCTGTTGTAGGAAAGGTAAAATGTGCACATACTTTTCTGTAATGCAATAGCTTGTACTGTTGCAGCCTGCATACCCATCTTCCCACTTGTACAATCTCCAAATTAGAGACTGAGGGGGAAAGAAATTGTGAAAATAAGTATTGTGTAGTAAAGAGGGAATTTTCTTTAACAATCCAGAAGACAAGAGCATGATTGTTTAGAAAGACTAAAAAGCCTCCATAAATCAAAAGGGGAAAAAAAGGGGCCACTGCATAATTTAAAAATAAGCATCAAATTAAAATTATGAGGAAAGAAAGTATTTTATGCCTTACCTATGTTGCTTTTCATAGTATATTTTTTCTTTTGTAGCTTAAGTCTTTTCAATATTCTTTGAAAATTCAGGAATATGAAATGTCACATGAAGTTATAATTGTAATTTATGAATAAAGGAATGCTGTGAGGTAAAAGTGAAACTTAAAAAAGAAAGACAACAAGCTTTAGCATATGAAAGAAAAACATCTGGGAGACAGGCCACAGAAAATAAATATGTATCTAGTTGACATTTCTTTGTATCTTATTCAAGCAGAATAAAACTAAAATTATCCCACATGCCTATAGGCTGCCCTGGTGTAAAGCATAGAACTGTAGAAGGGATTATTTCATATGTGCATTTTCATTTGTTCCCTTTCTAAGATAAAAAAGCAGCTCATTCTAAATGCTGAGAAATCATTTGGTAAAATAAATCCTTCAAAATAGAAGACATTTCCACTTAAATATTTTTCAGACACTTCATGATTTAATGAAATACTTTTACCAGGGGCATATCCAGCTGCTCAGACTGACCTTGGAGAAAACATTACATGAGCCAGCTAAAAATACAGATATCATTTGGAAAAAGAAGCTATATGTTTTTTCTCTTCGATTTTTTTCTCTTAGACGGTTCTGCAATGGAGCAACAGTATCAATACTGAAGGAAAGTATCTAGAACCAAAAGAAATTACTACTTAAAGGAGAGACAAAACCCATGATCTGTTTCTTGTAACTGTCAGTCTTTGCAACCCAGTGGTGAGTAAAAAAAAAGATGAGTGATTTATTCTAATTTGCTCAGTGACACATGCAGGAGCAAAGCTTACAAGATCAGACACAGTTTACAGAAACCATGAGACAAATGGGCCTTGTAAATTCACAATGTACAATGTCCTGCACAACTTGGCACTCAGCAGAAAAAGCAGCAATGATCACCACTTCAAAAAGAAACATCTGGAAGCATGGCTACTGCTGTTTTGCTCCTACAAACACTTTGGTTTTTATAACACAGCCTGGTGGTCAGATCATTCACTCAGGACGTGAGAGGACTGTGTTTTCTGTTTTGAACCCAAACGTCTTCCACTTCCCCAGACAAGACATTAACCACTAGGGTTAGTGCTTTGATCCCTCTGTTTACATTGTCTCACTGTGCACCAAAAAATGCAAGGCAGACAGCCAGAGCAGAGTATGACACTGTGGCCTAGAAATTAGAGATGCTTGTATGGATTCAGGCTCTCAGGGTTATGTCAGTTCTTACCTCGGGAGATTTGATGTGAAGCCTGGGAAAATGCCAAATGCACCCATCCTCCTTTTTTCTTCTATAATTTTAAATAGAACTGGATGCCTTTCCTTAGCCAGAGAGTCTGGAATTTGAATGTTTCTGCTCATCTTTTCCTAAGTTTTGGAAACTGGTCAGAGTTCACCCTCATATAAACTGGGGTTTTTTTAACCTGGTTATTCTTCTTCCCAGCATGCAGATATTTTTTGCAACACTTCCAAGTTTTCTATTTCCTTTCCTGTACAGAGAAGCTGGCTGAGGTGGAGAGGTAAATTCCTGCTCTCAGAGGTCTAGGATCTTGGAACTTAGGTCATTGTACATGTGTGCTTTGGATCTGTCCCAAAATAATCTCAGGGAACTGCTGCCCTGCTCTTGCAAACCTAACTGGCTATTCTGCTATCAGACATGTAAGCATATCCAGAGCTCCCACATGCTGCAACATTTTCTGCCTCAGGCCATCATCTTTTCCCACAGTCTGTTTTTTGATGTCTGAAGTTACAGGTAAAATAGAATTAGACAAGGCAATATGGGAAAAGCTTTATTACTTGTAACTTCCTTATGAAATCAAATTTGATCTCTGTGAATAAAGAATTTGAAGCAGTCATCTGTATTTTCTTCAGCTTTTCTTTTGTGAGAACTGCTCTCTTTACCATGTGAATGTGCAGCTGGGAATTTACTCCCACTGAACTCGATGATTAAAAACAAGACTTCAGTGAAAAATGTTCTGCTAGAAAATAGAGTAGAACATCTACAGTGCTATTCAACTAATAAATGTTGGTTCCCTGTAGTGTAGTTTGTGGGAATTGTGTGCTCCTGCAAGGTTTCTCTAAAACAAACCAGATGCCTGTTTGTTCAAGAATGCTCAGTTGTTGTCTGACCTGTCCTCACAACAGCTGAAAGAGAGGAAAAATGCAGCTGAGTTTTATGAGGCTGTTAAAGCATAAATTTCATAACTTTTTAAAACATTTTTTATGACACATTTTGCTTGTTCAGTCAAACACTATGACTCTTTGAAGCATAATTGTATTTAGTGAGTATACATCTGCATGTACTTTGATGCAACTGCCTCCTGTTAACTTTTTGTTTAGCCACATTAATTATACACATGACAAAGGTTATCAGTAGGATGGTCTGCTAAGGCTGACTGTGGAGTTTCACTCAAATCCTGGATATATAATATTGTCCTAAATTCTTTGACATTTGCAGCAAATAATGATCTCTCCATTTTAGTCTAGAAAATTTCTGCTGTCAGATTCAGATGTTATCCTCATATTGAAAGGTTGCTTCATAATGGACCATCTGTCCATTGTAATAAAAGATAGATCTGGCTTTTATACTCACCCTGAAATATTCTATAAAAACATACCATACAACAAACAGTTCTGACATACTGGCTGATAGATAATTATCTCCCCTTCCCATAGGTGCAGCTTTGTTCCAGTAAAAGAAGAAAAAACTTCCAAAAATGCATTAATAAAATTACGTGTCTTGAGTTTCTGATCTATGATATATTTCAAATAATCAAGTATATTCATTCTATATTCACCATTCTTTTATTTTTGAAATATTTTACTTATTGGCCTTAAAACTGTAAATCTAGATATTTTAGATGAATACTTCTTAATCTGTCTTGTCCCTGTCATTTATTTTCACAAATTTTGGATGGCTGGAAGATTTCAAAGAATGCTTTACTTTATTTTATTTTTGTTCTTTGCATCATTAGGAGGACTTTTCTGCTACAACTCTCTTTCAAAGTCCTCTCATTTTAAGGGAAACAGCAATTCCCAAATACTTCATATCACAAAGAAAATGAGAATATAATGCATCAGACAGAACAGTTGATTTCTCCTTTTGTGAGTGTGTTTGTGCCTTGAAATGGCATAGCTGCTTTACACTATCCATCCTCTTTTAAGTACCAAGATATCAAGGTGGATGAAAAGTAAAATATATGTTAGAATATAACAATTTTGTTTCACATAAAATCCCATAAATCACTTTTTAAAGTTACTATTATGTTTCCTTTATGCCCTTCCATATTATTCACCTCCTGTATGTGTGAACACAGAAAGACTTACAGTGAAACCCTATATGCAGAAATTTTGTATAAAGATAAATTGTCACTAGGTACTTAAGTTTGATGGTAACTTCAGATTTACACAAACCTCTTCCATTTTCAGTTCATATAGGTATGAAAGAACCTCTTCCTCTTGAAATCATGTATATTTCACAGATTCTATAGATTAAATAGAAGATTCATTTTGAAAACTTGTTCTCGTACCACTGTAAGGGGTTTTCCTACCTCCTGTATAGCTGTTGTAATCCCTGCAAAAGTATGTATAGGATAATACATTATGCAAACTTACAGCTCTCCAGCTGCATTATACATGTTTGCACATCCATTGGAAAATTTTTGAGATCCATCGGACAGGAAAGTATTAAAGTCAATCTGAAAGAACACAAAAAAACCCATTAAAAATATACCCCCAAAAAAGCCATAGAACTGTGCAGGAAGAATGCATGAATACAATGGAAGGAATTTGAAATAGAATACATGTTTCAATAGAAAGCTCTCAAAAAATATCTCTGTTAGCTGAACCCATCTAACTCAGCCTAGCATGACAACATGGAAAAAATTTTACAGACTTTCAGAAAAATAATTTTTTCATAGGATTGCCTAACTTAATGAGAAGTCTAAAGGAATGCAGCAACACTGTGCCTTTTTGTGCTACAGCAGAATTATTGCCCTGTTCCAGTATTTCAAATCCTTGGCACAAAACTTACCCAAATTTGCAAGAATTTCATAACATGTCAGCTGGAAATCATGGTGGAAAAGTAGTTTTGTGTGTTACTGTCCTAAAATAAGGTGCCTGAAATGTCAACACAAGAGTTTAAAGAAACATTTTATGATATTGATGGTAGACCGAAATATGCCTGTAATTTTGAACTGTAGCTGTGCATCAGTGTTAGTCCTAATACTTCCTGTGAAATTCTTTGCAAATTATAGGCAAAGGAGGTATTTTTAAATTTTAAATGAATACAATAATTTATCTTTTAGTAGAACTTTTCCCAAGAATCAGAAAGAAGAATTTACAAGAGATAAAGGCACATTTTCTCTCCCTGGCCATGCTTAGATATCTATTCATCATTCAGGGCCATGACTCTACCTTCATTAACCAGTTCAGTCGTTAGAATGTCCTACAAAAACCTGAGCAGCTTCAGTTCAATTGCTTATACATAAGGCTCTTCTAGCAAGGCTGTGCTCTAATCCCTCTCTCTTGAACACTCTCTGTTTTTGGCACTGGGGCTAAAGGGAAGTGGACAGCAGCTGGCAAGTATGGCTGTATATTTCTTTTATTTATTTATTTATTTATTTATTTATTTATTTATTTATTTATTCTGATCAAACTTCCTTGATAATTTCTGTTTAGCCAGATAGTGACAGAGCTGCATGGAGAGAGTTTGAGGAGCTGCATGGGGAGAGTTTGAGGAGGGAAGTCAGACCCATCCTCTATTCCCATGCTGTTAAATATAGTTCCAAAGGTAAATTCTGGCTAGTAGGCTGGTAACACAGCAAGTCATTTCAGAGGCACCTGGACTTTACTTTGTAAAGTAAATATTCAGTAAATATTTTAGTATCTTATATTAAGTATTCTTTGAGTTGGGAACTGTTAGATTTCATTATTTTCTTGTCTGAATTGTTCCAATGCGATTAGGGATGAGGAGAAATTAGGGAATGAAAGAAAGAGCCAAATTTAGAAACTACTAGCAGTTAGCATGCCTCCTCTTATCAGAAGTTTAATTCACTCAAATGCACATAACTAAACTAGGTGCCAGTGATATGATTTTAAATCTGTTTTAGAAACTGAAAGAGTTCTTAATTAAATCAAGGCAACATAAACTTTCTGGCTTCATAAGAAACAGAGGAGCTATCTGGAATCTGCTTTCAGCACAGCTGATGTTTGCCTTTATAATTGAATATAATATTTCTCACGTTTCGGGTTTTTCACCACATTTCACGTGGCCATGAATTTGGTCTGAATTGTATTGAAGCTGAAATCCAAATCCAGCTGTTTCAGCTGAGTGGTGGGTACAGTACTGTGTGCTGCATGTGTTTGGAAGGAGTAAGGCAAGGCAGGGAGTTATTTGATTAGAGTGGAACAACAGCCAGTGCCTCTTGGGGTGACTCAGACAGTCTGCAGATAATTGATTTAGATCTACTTTCTACTTGACTCCTTTTAACCTACTTTGAATCTCTTTCTAGTGAAAGAATACATGTTGTGACACTGAAGATTGATTTTGTTCCCAGGTGGGCAGAGTAACCTCCTTTTGCATATGAAATCCTCACAAGAATTTTAACCCAACCCTTTCTCCTTGTGTAAGCCTGAAAAAGTGCTGCCTTAATTGCACTGGAAGAGGGGAAGGAGGAAGGAGACTCTCTTGCCACTGACACATCCATGCAAGTCATAAAGTTCTCTTTTTCTCCAGTATACAAACTGTTTACACATTCCTGATGTCTCTTCAAAGAGCCTAATTACACATTAATTCAATGTCATAAAAGCATGCAAAACAAAATACTGAGCGGACAATAGTGTATTTATTTTGGAAAGAGTAACATTTTGCACAAGTGAGTCACTGCTTCAACACCAAATCTATACCGTGTCTAGTGGGGCATTAGCATACTTATATGCAATGTGTTTCTCATTAGATCAGGTTTTTCAATACAGTGGTAAAATGCCTACTGATGTCTGCATTAAAAGGAAAGTGGTGGGAAGAGAAGTGGGATAATTAGATTTTGTCAATACTTATGATTGCTGCTTTCAGCTTCTTAAAACCTTTTCAAAAATTTACTTTCCAGTTTTCTCTCCATTTCCAGCAGTAAATGACTAATCTTTAAATGTCATACTTCCTCAAACCGGCCATGTTTTCATGTTGAAGTGCAACTGCAATATCCAGAAAGGAGGAAGAGAAGTAACATTGGATTTTCATGACATTGGAGACTGTGGAATTTATACATAGGCCAACTCAGATTATAGTACCACACAATTGTTTTTTCTGTGCAGTGTCCTAGTTCCTCTAGGCTCAGTACCTGTACTTCAAAATGGGAAAGATACTTTTCTTATTCCTTTTACTATGTGCATGCCTAATGAGAGATCATTTTCTATTTTAATATTAACAATGAATCTTGACAAAATTCTGCATTCAAAACTCACACGTAATAGTTCTGCATGACTAGCAACTGAATATATGTTTTAGCAATTCCTAATTATACTTTTGAGCTTCTATCTCAAAAAAAGTCATTAGTTTAGAAACTCACCTGATGGAATAAAGTACATTTCCATTTTTGAAAATACGCAACAACTTATTATCTGTGGTAACTTCATGAAAGTTTGCACCTTTTTCATTAGCAAAGAACAAGTCAGGTTTCCAAATTGAATCCAGCATGGATGGATCTAAATCTAAAGAGTCATCTGGATATTCACTGTATGCAAGGCGTGGATCATTCCAATTCTGACGGAGAAAGATGTTCACTCGGTAATCCTGAATAAAAGAGAAAACAAGCACAGCTTTATCAAGCATAGGGATTTAGCTTTTATTTCATTTCTTAGCCATGTAATCCCCTGTCCATCTGTGGTTGACAAAAGAATTACTTAGCTGAATGCCAGAATGATACCTATTTATATTAGTGGGGACACAATGGATAAGAATAAAGATGCATTTCAGGGCAATCGAAAAAAATCCTCAGATACGGAAATCCAACCTCCATGTACAGTTCATATAATTCCATATAACTCTACCCCTATCACAAATTTGTCTTGAATTTGAAATGGGAAGGATATAAAGAGTTTTATGGTGTTACCTTTTTCTGCTCAAACCCTGGTAGGGGTATTTCCACTTCCCTCTTTCTGTCAGTGAGAATCTGTCCCACTGTAAGAGAAGCTGAATTAATTTTCTTTCTCTCCCTCTAATTCTCACTTGTTTTAAACCCACCACATAGGCTTTCTGTGCCTCAGTTCCCCATTGAACATTGTGTGAGCAGTAACTTGCGATACAGCAGTCTAAGGAGGGCACATGTTCCTCCTCTCTTCAAACAGGGCAGAGACCATATAACTCTTTATATTTATTTTAAATTATATAACCTGAGGTATGTCTATTTAATTTACTTTTCTCAGTAGAATATGAAGAGTTTATGGACAGGATTAGTTGCAGAGTAAAGGTCTTCTCACATGTGTGAGACAGAACCGGTGAAAAATGCATAGCAGGAAAGCCAAATTAAAAAGGAAAATGGAGAATGATAAATGATGGAATCCCCTCAAGATTATGTTAAGTTACTCATATGTCAGTATGAGTAAAGTTTACTGGTTTAAGTTGTTTCCAGCTTTTAAGATGAAAAAAAGTCCTGGTTAAACTTCTCACTGAAGCAACTGGAGCTATTTTTCATTGTTCTCTCCCTTGAAAACTCTGACTTAAATTGGCACTCATTCACTAAAAAAAAAATCCTAACCTATCAAAAGGAAAGAGATATATTTGACTTCTATTTTATGAAGGACAAGTATTCATCATCTCAGTTTATAATTACACATTATGAACACAAGGCCTAACTGCTTTAAACAAGTAGGGTTGTTCAATGCAAACACAGACACCAGAATCAAACTGCCTGAACTGATTTGTTATCCTACAAGAGGCTCTGTATTCTCATGTGTTATTTGCCTGAAAGGATGACTACTAATTCAAATAACTGTGACAGAAAGGTTCCTTGAGGGGAGGGAGAAATCATCATTTCAGTTATGGTGACTTCCACAGCCTCATCTGTCACCTCAAGGCTGCCATTGTCTGAACAGCTGCTGTACCCTGGCTCTACAAAAGAGAGTGGGACATGGGTCTGCCATTGCTTCATCGTACTTCAAAACCTTAGCCACAAGGTGAGCCGTCCTAGAGGGTCAGGATACTGTTCATCTGCTTCATAAGGCTCAATAAAATAAAAACTGGAGATCAGGTAATTGCTCTTTGCTGTCTATGCCAAGGCTTAGGCTGCTATGGACCTCAGTACTAACATTTTGATTACTAATTTCCAGCACACAGTAAAATCAGAAACACTTACAGCACATTTTGATTTCTACTTCATTATACTTGTACAGATAGAGCTATATTACCATAACATACAGAATGTAGCTTTATGGAGATTTTTGCACAAATCCTTAAGATACTAATTTTCTAACTCTTGCTGTTTCTTTAATGCATTTTTCATATGCACTGCATATGGAATCCTTCTAGATCTGAGAGATTCCAAAATATGCCCCTGATTTGAACATAGAATATCACCTGCTCTCATAATTTTTGTATGCTGTTATTTGAACCAAGTCTTCAGAATTTCATGCATAAATTACAGAACTCTCAGTGTTGCCATTCTATGTATTATTATAATTTTGCCTAACACATACTTCTAAGTGAAATATAAACTTGCCTTTGTATCATGTAGTCAAATGATTCTTTCTTCACTTGTTTTAACTATAGCAAATATTTTTCTTGTGGAAAATTTTTTCTTCATGTGTTAACTATGACACTTGTAATGAAAGCTCATTTTCACTACTGTACAAGAAAAGCTGAAATGTTGCAGAACACATTGATAGTTTTAATTTTTATTGCTGAGATTTTCCAAAGTTACTATCTTGGTGTCTGAAAAGCATGGAACTTGACATGCTTTTGTTGCTGCCTTGACTGGTATAATTAGACAGGATGGCCTGTGGCATAATAGTACTTTGTGGTAATAACATCTTTACATTTTAAATTTATTCACTGTTCTTAAGCACTATGGCTGCACTTTAGGTAATTAATTACTTTGTCCAAATTGATAGAATTTTCTAGTTTTCCTTTACACAGCTGAAAATTTCAGACTGGACCAAAAGCTTTTCAGCTAACAATTTCAATATGCATTTGGTGAAACTTTTCAGGTACAGAAACTCAAATATTTAAATTGAAGTAAGCCACTCAAATTGTCAAGTCATTTTCCATGCAGATTACCAATGCCATTGCAAAATCAAAGTAGGATAAGAACCTCGAGATTCACACTCACATTTGAGAAATGCAAATATAGTTTTTGTATTCCGAAGGATTGCCTTTTATTTCCTCATGCTTAATAGCTGGAATTCCATCATTACTGAGATTACTTATGGTGCAGCCTTATCTGTTCAAAAGAATATGTAAAAGAAAGTGTAGGGAAGGATGACATAGGACTGGACAGGGTAGTCAGTTTCCTAAGAGTAGACATGAAAAGTTGGGATTTGTTTAAACTGATACTGCAAAGGACTTGGTGTTATGAATTTATTACTTGATTGCTTTCTGTAAGTATATCAAAGGGGAGAGAGAAAACACTTTAAATCTAAAGACAAGAATATCCTTCGTTTACTTTCAATAAATTTAGACGGAACTGAAATGGTTAATTTATTTTCTGATGCTAACAAACACTGGTGATATTTTAATTGGTCTTATTTATTATAGCCAATAAGAGGATTATTTATTTTTTATTACATCTTAGCACTATTACTGGAGTACTGTTTAAAGTTCCTGTGTTCCCACTACAAGAAGGAAATTGTTTGAGCAAGTCCAGAGGAGGGCCACAAAGTTGATAAGGGGACAGGAATACCTCTGCTACAAAGACAGGGTGAGAAAGCTGGGGCTGTTCAGCCTCGAGAAGAGAAGGTTGAGTGAAGAAATTTTTTACTGTGAGAGTGATGAGGCAGTGGAAAAGGCAGGTTCTGGATGCTGCAACCCTGGCAGCATTCAAGGGCAGGTTGGATAAGGCCTTGAGCAACCTGGTCTAGTGGGAGGTGTCCCTGCCCATGGTAGGGGGTTGGGACTACACGATCTTTAAGGTACATTCCAACCCCTTAACATCCTACGAATCTGTGATTACAGGGCTGAATGGCAGCAAGGATAGTGCATATATCTACGCTGTTTGGCATTTCAATTAATGAGTGAAAACCAACTGCAAAAAGCTCCATGCTCCACCATTAACTGTAACTGATTAATCTGTCAAAGATTTACCATAGCAGCTAAAGAGAAATTAACTGTGATTTAAATCAATTGCTTAGTACTTAGCTTTAATTGACACATTAAATCTGTGTCAGAGTACCAATATTTGACTAATGCCAAACATCCCTGAGAACATGTTTTTCTGTGCTGAAGAGCTGTAGGGCATTCCTTACAAGAAGCAATGCAGATACACTGTTAATTATGATAAAGAGCTTGTCTATGGCACAGAGAATCCTTCTTGGCAATCTGTCACTGAATATTTCCATAGGTGGAATCTCTCTTCCCAGAATGGATTTTGGCAGTGGGTAAAACTAAGGATGTCCTTATTGCTGTGACTGGAATTACAGAACCCACAGAGAGGCTGAGAGCAAGTGCAGTATTTTACCTTAGTATGTAGTACTTTACCTTCATACCCCTTAGTATGAAGCAACTTTGTGAATTTTCTAGAACCACATGATCCCTCCCTCAAACAGCAATGTCTTCATGGATGTGCCTTAGGGAATGACTTCCTCTTGCAATTTTTTTTTCTAATCCTCCCACTCCTCCGATTGTACTGTATAAGGAAAAGAATTCAGTTCCACATGCAAACATGGAAAACATTTCCATCTGGTCCTACCTGAAGTTAGTTGGCTAAACACTTTGTGGGTGATTAGGATGTCTAGATTTCAGCCCTTGAAGGCTGAGGATGAGTAGTAAGATCTGTTCAATTACTGGATAAAAGCTCTAATCCTAGGTCAAAAATTGTGGGTGCTCCTTCTCTCTCCATTAAGTAGGACAGCCCAGTTGGATGGGAGGTTTGGGTGAGGACTGACTTGCCTCTGATCTCAGGAGGATTTAAAAATTATTTGAACTATTCAGAAAAGACTGTTGATGGATTTGGATGAACAGCTCCTCTGTGCAGTACATTTTAAGGTTTAATGGTTTTATATTTCTAGGATTTGGGTGGGTTTTTTTGGTAAATTAATGTTTTGGGGTTTTAGTTTGTTTTTGTTTGTTTCTCATACATTTCAGAACTAGTAGATATCCCAATGAGTGTCCTGTGAATGATCTGGTTAAAACTTGATTTCATTTTTGCCCAATTCCTTTCAGAGTTTGACTCGAATAGCTATCCATCAAAACTTATATTGAAGTCAATAGAACTAGAACTCGCTTGGCAAAGAGCTGGCTAAAACTAGTACTTCAACGTTGCTACCTGTAATGTCAGACCTCTCAGACTTCCTTACAAAATTAAAATTCAGAGTTCAGCAAATAAATTTACACACTACTTCTGCACCTAGTGCTCTCCCTAGGTAAGCCACCTGCTTTCATACCCTTGGATTCTGAAGTGGTATGACTTCTGTTAGCATTCTGACTGGCACAGATGAATGCTTCTTGCTTTATTTTCTTCTGGGATAAGTACTACCTCATTTACCACCACAATAAATGATGGAGATGAGAACCTATTGCAATTACTATAGTTCTGTCTTTGCCTTAGAGAAAGTAATGGGTCATTTAGAGGATTCCTATTAGCGCAGAGCTATCAGATTCTGTCACTCAAGCCATAGCTAAAAAAAGAATATAATCAGTAGTTTCTGAGACAGCTCCTTGATTTTTGCCTTACTTACTCCCTTGTCTCTTTTAAAACATTCAAAATCAGTTGAATTCAACAATGTGCTACAATATCTACTTACTTTCCATACTTTTTTGGGCTAAAACATTGCAAATGGATGGGTTTAGTTTATTTTAGCACCGGATTAATTTGTTAAGTTTATTATCCATAGCAATACTGGATTTTAATTTCTGTGCTCACATATAATCATCAGAAGTCAAAGGTAGTTAATATTGAGGATGCTTATTCTTAAAAAGATTAATTATAGTACTGACATACTGTATAATAATGTTTGTCATAGCTCCTACTGCATGTACTAGAATATTTATTATTTAAAGATTGAATATACTACTCCCATATTTAATGGAAGCTGTGAGTTCTTAAGTCCTAATGCATGACACTAAAATCACATTTTGAAACTTGTTCAGTGTAATTACTACTTCAGGCTTCAGCTCAGGCGCTTTTAAAATATTTGCACTTTCAAGCAGTAGTAGAAGGGATTAGATGTAAAAGGACATGACAATTACATGAACAAACAACATACACTAAGCCTCTGTCTTCATTTCGTCCTTGCCATGTTGTCAGTTGACAAAAGATTGTTTCATTTTCTGCAAGCAAATGATGTGCCCCTGAAGAAGGTTTTGCTCTAACAGCAGAAGGTACTTCTTGCTAAGTGAAAAGTTAAGTTTTTCTGAGATTATTCATTTGTGCACATGAATTTTTGGTGCTATATATTCCATTTTGTTATTAATGAGTTTTATGCTAGCCCTTTGAATATGACTGGTTTCAATGATAGACTGAATGGACTAATTTTATAAATCTTTACTGAAAACATGTATTTGAAATCATCCTCTGTTTTGTCTCCTCAGAGAAATATAACCAAATTAGATCAAATATAATTTTGGGAATTCCATATTAAATTTCCCTGATGCCTTCCTTGTATTGGTAGACAAATATGACATAGTCTAGAATAGGGTAAACAAGGTAAAATAAAAGGTAAAGCTAATCTAGGGCAAGCCCAGAAGCAGGGCCTGCTAACTCCTGTAGTCTGAACACCTGCTAAAGTAGACTATGAGAAGGAATATATTTCTAACTTTAAACAAACTTGATCAGATATGAGTTGACCTTAAATTTACTGATATGCATGAAATCCAGCAAGTGGTCTATTAGGAAGACCATGTTGTTGTTGTGGTTTTACAATGATACCAAGGCAACACATAAAATTTTGTGTATTTGAACTGTGCAAGTACTGAGGAGAAAGGGAACAATTTGTTTGTCTATTCCAAGACATCATCTAGTGGCATTTGAAAATCCCTAAGATATTTTGTCTTTTGGCTGCTGGTTCAAAAAGATGCACGTCACCTGCAATCCTGTGATATGTCTACCTTCCCTGATAACTCAGGGAGTCTTAGGGGTTTTTAAAGTGACACTAAATGCACTTGGACAACTGAATAAAATTTTAACAGACACAAACTCCATTCAGTATGGATTTGCTAACCTGTTCCTTTCATGAAGAAGTTAACTTTGTGAACAAGTATACATGGGTCTAGATGAGTAGTAAGGGAGAAAGAAGAAATATCAATTTTATGGGCTTCCACAAGGTTCATGATGAAAGGGGTAGAAGTAAAGGTTGCTGATTGAAACGTGAATCCTTATTTTAAAATATCTCAAATACTGTAATTTGTAACATTACAGTAATACCAGAACAGTAGTCACAGGCACAAATCTAAAACATTTTCCCTACATTTTGCTAAGCTGGGAAATAGTCTTGTGTCCTTGTAAGGTTTAGTATAAATATTTAAAAATTGAAGCAAAACTACCCAAAACTAATGAAATAATTAACCAGTATAAATTATAAATATATACATTGAAAATTGTTCTTATATTTATGCATAGTATGTATTTTATATATTATATATGATATACAATAACAAGACATACAAAATTATGTATTTAATATAGTCAATTTTCTGAAACTGTAGAGCAGCCACATTCAATTCACAAAAATAAGGAAAAATATATTGCAAACAAGGGACCTAAGAATGGCTGACTAGAAACATCAAATTTTCAGTATTCTATCCTTTCAATCCTACCAGGAGTTTAATAGCTAAACGCCCATTCAGTTTAAATCTTTTAAAAGAAGATAGAGAAACTAAAAAGAAGATTGTGAGAGATCCCACATATTGTAGCTTGCAATGTTTGTAGATGGAAAGCTGACTAGAGATCTTCTTTAACTAATCCTGTTATGCCAATAAATTAGCTTGCATATGTTCCTATACACTTACATTTTGAAAACCCATTAACTGAAAAAGAAACTTAGTGGCTGAAAGATCAGGTAATGTAAAGACTGCTTATCTTTTAAAGCAAGGGAATAAATTCAGATTCTCCAGGAGTGCTTTTAAACATTATTGTTTTATCATCAAAACCAGATAAACACGAAATAATGAATACCTACTTTTTCTCAGTTATGTGTGTTCAATACATTTGTTTGTAATTCACCTTCAGTATCTTCAAGGTTTGTAATAAAGTTTTAGGTCAGTATCTATTCACACTGCCTCGATTTCCAGTGAGAAATGCCTTGAGGAGGTGGCTGCCTGTTTCTTTTTTTTTTTTTTTCTGGGAAAAAAAGATATGGTATTAAATTTGCTCCTGGGCAAAATTAAATTTTAAGCCTAGAGGCTTGCAAGTTGGGATCTTTCCAAACTCTGGAGAAGGCTGCAGGTTGTTTGAGCTGAGGTAAAAAGTTAATTTACTCGGCAGTGGCTGGTATAGGGCTATGTTTTGATTTGTGCTAACACAAGGGTGGTAATATAGAGGCGTTCTTCTGTTATTGCTGAGCAATGTTTTAACAGAGACAAAGCATTTTTTACTTTTCCAGCTGCTGTGCTGGTGAGGGGACTGGGAGTGCATGGGAAACTGGGAAGAGACAGAACTGGCACAGCTGGCACCCACAGTCCAAGGTGATATACCGTACCATATGGCATCACGCTCAGTATATATCAGGGGGAGAAAGAGGTAGGGTGGCAAGAAGGAGGAGGGGCATATTTGGAGTGATGGTGTTTGTCTTCCCAAGTAACTGTTATGTGTGATGGAGCCCTGCTTTCCTGGGAATGGCTGAACACCTGCCTGCCCATGGGAAGCAGTGAAATCATTCCTTGTTTTGCTTTGCAAGTGTGTGCAGCTTTTGCTTGACCTATTAAACTGTCTTTATCTCAGCCCACAAGTTCTCTGACTTTTACCCTTCCAATCAATTCTCTCCCACTGGTAGAAGAGTGAGCAATGGCTGTGCAGTACTGGTATCCTGGCCGGGGTTAAATCATGACAAGAGCGATTTTTGTTGGCTTTGCAGTGCTTTTCAGCCCTGGATGAAATTGTTGAGAAATTCAAAGCTTCTGCAAGCTGGAGCACTAGAGGCAGAGGAGCAGAGAAGCCTGTGAGTTGGGATTATCTGCAATTTGGAGGAAGGGAGGAAGGTGTCAATCTGTAGATTTCTGTCTAGAGACACCTGTCTGATGAATCTAAACAGCAGAGTAGCACCTCCTGGGTAAAATGGCTTATTAGATGAAGGGTCAGATGGAAGTGCTTAGGAGTGAGAGAAGAGAGAACCCAATTTCTGTGCTGAAGGAGACGGCGGCTGCTGCTGAGGTCCGCATAATATGTCTGAGATTCTGAATTCATAAGCATTATTTTGTGCAAAAAGAAATCAGACTATCTGAGAGATGCTGAGTTTTTTTAAATTTGTAAATTGGTATTAGGATCTAAAAGGATTTGGGGGTGGGGGGAAGAGGTCCAACCCTTGAAATAATGGTAGTAATGACATAGGGAGTGACATGTCAGTAAAAAATGTGTATCAGACAACACCTTGCTGTGATCATGTTGACTTTTAAAGAAAGTTAAAGCCTAACTCACAGACTCATAATACTTCTTGTTCTTCTAGTTTTTAATGGCCATAATTGATAGCATGCTGTGTGTTGTCTATGGAAAAAGAAAAATACTATGTAAAACCCAGATTTTTACAAACACTTTTGAAAAACTGTATAATTTTACTGTTTAATTTTGAAGTATTATACAATGGTTTCAACTTTTTAAATGTATGATTTACAATGTATCTTTGCACTATGGGTATGATGTATAAAAGTCTGAGCATACAGCTCTTTCATGCTGAGTGATTACTTTGGCTACTGTAATTAAAAATTCACACCCAGCGTATGCACACCCAGAGAGCAGGAACTATCAAGTATTCGGAATAGAATGAAGACATGATGGGAGAATGGAGTCTTTAAATTATGCTAAAATGATGCTTTGCAACTTATTCAAATCAAGAATTTTAAGGTCATGTAGAAGGTTTGTACTGGTAACTTTTCCAGGGCATATTTACTAGACTTGGGAACAGAAATTAGGAACAAAGGTGACAATCCGAATATCCTTTATTTTCTTAATTCAGGTGCATTCAACAACTATTCTAAAGTCCACTGCAGCTTTTGTTACTGTAAACAGAGTTAAAAAATTGCAGGTTCATGCAAAACTGAGGGAGACAGGCTATAGTCTTACAGTGATAGATGGGGATTTATGGACTTATCCCCTTTTAGCATTAATGGGAGTTAAGCAAAAAATCCACATATATCATGATGAGATTAATTTCCCTTGCTTAAATACATATCATGAAGAAGATACACCAAAAATATTTTTAAAACTATTACTTTTGACCTAGTCCTTTGAATTATCTTTCTTTTTGTAATGTTTTTACACTGGTATCTGTGTTATAATTTTAGGAAACATCATGAGTGTTACATAATCATAACCCCAAAGGAGTTCCTCTTTCATGATTGCAACAAAATAAGAAACTTCATAAACAGCATAAATCATGTGATGTGACCAGAGCTATGTAGTGATGCCACAATCTTGTGTTCACAGATACTGTGATTTCCTACAATAGTGATGGAGTAAAACCCAGCTTGCAACTTAGATATTTTCACAGCTTTTTCTGGATAATGCTGCAATTGCTATATCAGGATATAGATTTTTAGGAACAGCCTACCTGATAACAGCCTTCAAACAGTTTGAAAAGACTAATATAATATTGTGGGAGTACGTAAGAAGATACTGGAAAGGATGGAAGTAATGCCACATGATTTCATAGTGCAGTGCTGTACAAGTAATGGTTTTCCCTTTAATTGAAAAAGAGTAATCAGAGGAAGAGGAAGCAATATAAAGCAACATAGATAAGGGGAAATAAGAGGTGTGAACTGTTCCACAGGTTTGCTAGAGGATTAGATGAATTTAGGTAAACAAGGGATATAAAAATTTAACTAAAGGCTAAGTCTCCCTTGGAATGCGGAGATAAAGATTCTGGAAGAACCTCTGATAAGTTTGTAAAGAAACCATTTGGGTTTTAGGAAGCATTAGAACAGGTGATGAGCAGTATTTAAAGCAGCATTGTATGCAGTACCAAGGGCTTGAGCTGATGATGTAGGAGGTCACTTCAGGTCTTCTGTAGCTAATAATTGCAGTAAGTGCTATGGAGAAGTAGAAGGCTTTGTGTCTATAAACTAAGTTGTTCAGTTTCTGTATTATAAAGTGTTTTGGAAATTCTTTAAGAATGCTTGTTGAAATGGACCATTTGTATGTCTGGATGAGCTGATTATAACACCTGTCCTGGTAAATATTTATATATTTTAGATAAACCAAAACAATTACTGCTGCTTAGAGCACTTAGGCAACTGAAGGTCTGGATTCAGACTTTTCTTCAAATGAGGTAAAAAATATTTGAAGCTAGGTTTCCATTAATATAAACAAGAATTTAAAGAAATATCACTCAGCACACAAGCAGCAAGGCTGCTACTGCTGCCATTTCCCTGGACCTAAGAAACAACCTCTGACTAATGGGTGATAAAATGTTTTCAGAACTTGTTCATACCTGAAGTTGATATAGATAGTAGTATACTTGATTTGACATTTTTTCCAGGACCAGGAAGTCAAAGCAGAAGATATTATATGCATTTGGTAGTAGTATAGAGTTATTTTTTTTATGCATCAGCAAATCAGTTACTTGACTCTCATGTTTCTATGTAGAGCTTCAAATTGAACTCATTCTTAACCAGCACCTCTGAAAACATGTCCTCAACACCAGTTAGTAATGTGCAATACAAAACATCACCCCTGATCTGCTGTTGCAAGCAGTTGGTGCCATGTCACACCCTGGAACTTGGTGACACATCTGGGACATGGCTGTGCTACCTTTGCCTTGTATTTTCTTGTCCCTCTCCACTTCATTATGCTGTTGTAAAGCCAGCCAGTGTTTTACCTGGTATCTTCCAACACAATTTCCAGGGAATTCCAAGATTCCCTCCTAAAAAGTTATCCTAGACTAAAAGTTCCAGAGCAGAAGTGTACAAAAAAAAGCTTTTCATTTCTACTTGGAAAACCAATGGGCATAGGAACTCCTTTTTAAATTTGAAGAAGAAAAAAAAAAAAAAGATGCTATTTGTTTGCTAATTCAAATCTTGTATATGTAGTGATGTGTTTTTCCAAGCATACTTTGGCTGCATCCTATAGAGTTTCCTTATAATATGGAATAGATGCTGTATATTGGGAGGGTGATATGATCTCTGCTTAGAATGTAGGTTTAGCAACAGGATTTGCTGGATTAGTCCAGACATGTAGCAAACTGGACAGCTGTAGACCCACTAGAATTTGTAAAACCTCTGTCTACTCCTGACTCTGTGACCCAGAATCAGGGTGGCAGAGGCCAGTGTACAAAAAATAAAGAATGTTATATAATCTGATGTCCAAACTTGCAGAAGAACAATCATTTTTTCTGTGTCTTGATAAAAGGGAGTTGATTGTCAAAACAGGGAAACATTTTTTTTAATTTTTTTTTTAATTCTGAAACTGTAAATTGGCCATTATTGCAAGGCCTCGCTTTCACTCATCTGAGATACAAACCATAGGTGTTTCTTCCTGACACTTCAGTATTAACGCTTTGCTATATATACTGCACAGATTTTTCAGTGTATTTTCAGTAAAGAAAGGCATCTATTTCCTTGTATTTGAGACAATGGCCTAAATGATTACTTTGAGAAAAAAAGGTTGATGAAACTCTTCAGCATTGAGGTTTGTAATATGTACAAGGGAACATTTCTTCCAAGCAGTCTATTGAAAGACAAGCTAGAATAGGTACAATAGAACAAAATCAGAAATTCTTGCCAAAGAAAGATGAAGCTAAAGAAATTAAAGAGCTGTGGCTCATGAAACAACAGTAATTATAATATCTTAAAATGGGTTGGTGTAGTTTAAAAGCACATTTTATTTATAAATGCAAGATAATCTCTTTAGTGGGGGGAGTACAGAAAGACCTATAACATGCTTCCTATCAACATTCAATTCTTTTCAGACTGAACCAAGAAATACCCCTGAGCAAAAACATGGTAAGGCCAAATAAAAGACATGATTTTCAATTGTTAATTGAGATTAATTAAGAGTGTTAAATTAAAATTTAATTAATTCAGTGTTAATTGTCTGCAGTGTTATTATTTGCCATCACATCTCTCTGAGCGTCCCCTTCAATGCACTTTGAGCACATGCATTATGCTAAGCGTATTAACACACACTGAGTAAAAATTGCTGTAAATCTGCATTAAGGTCAGTGTTGTACCTGACCTTTAGAACCCAGAAAACCTTGAGAAAGTTTATCAGTCACATTTCCTAGAATAAAAGCAGACATTTTGGTACGGCCTACTACGTACCCAATAGACTAATTGTTTTGAGTATTCAGTATTCTGACTGTGAACATTTGCAGCTGAAAATGTTGGCACTGACATTATTCTGATCCTGTATGACTGAATAATCTGTTCTCTTTTTTTTAAATTTACTTTTGTAATTGCCAACAATATACATGACACTGTTCTTAATGATCACAAAATCTTTTAGCCTTAGGAGATACTGTATGAATACAAGCTGAGCACAGCTTGAGCTACAAAAACTCTCTAAAGAACTTTCTAGGGTATTGTGATAAAAGCTGAAATTTAAGTTCCACTGCACTAGTAAGTGAAGTATTTGCTTTCCTGTAGGATATGGTTCCCACATTGCCAATATACATTTAATATACATGCCCAAGCAATCCAACTGATTTGTCAGGTTTCTGAGGTTATGTGTGCTGAGGTATGTTACTGTTTATCTCAAATGAAAAACTTCACATACCAATTTGTATTAAATATGTTATGTTAATTTCAATATAATGAAATAATAATTTAATTGTGGGCTATCACAATTTTTTAATCTTTTATTCTCCCAGATTTCTAAATTCTTATGTGTAAAAGCCCAAAAAACCAGCAACATGTAAAATATGAAACACTGGTCCTAGGTTTTCCTTTATATGTGTGAAACAATAAGAGTTTTACTTGTGTAGAGGATGAGTGTGAAATTCTTACTTTGTGACTATCATTGAGATATGCACAGATCTAGTGCTACCATTCAGCTTGATAACACAGAAAAATAGCTGAGGCTGGATCCTAAGTGGTGCCAATGATAAAAGTTTGTTTAAGGCAGCTTTCAATTATGTAGTCTATTTTTTTTGCCTGGAACATACATGACATACATTTTTTGCCTCCTTGGAGCATACATGACATACATGAAATTGCTCTTATGATCACTTAAAATCACCTAGGTGCAATGAGAATCACGGCTTCTAGCAAGAGGTGG